>PVJO010024924.1:0-23552 GCA_004026905.1 Hystrix cristata
GGCTTCTTTGTCAAAGATGAGGTATTTGAGTGTGCCTGGGGTTATTTCTGCATCCTCCAATCTATTCCATTGATCCTCAGGTCTGTCTTTTTGCCAGTACCATGCTGTCTTTAATACTGTAGCTCTATAGTATAGTTTTATGTCTGGGACTGTGATGCCCCCAGCTTTTCCCCTGTTGCTTAGGATCGTTTTTGCTATTTGTAATAGCTAAGTCTTGGAAACAACCTAAATGCCCAACAACCAACGAATGGCTAAAGAAAATGTGGTTTTTCTACACTATGGAGTGCTACACAGCCATAAAACAGGACAAACTAGAATCATTCATATATAAATGGATGTTCCTTGAGAACATACTTTTAAGTGAAATAAATCAGACACTCATGAATACACATCAAATTGTCTCTCTGATATGAGAAATGATAACTGTAAATAAGGACAAAGAAGTGTAATAGATATTATATAAAAGGAAGATAATATACAAAGAAGAGGAGTACTAGAAAGAAAGAAGGAGAAAAGCAGAAAGGCAACAAAGGAAAGAAAAGGGAAAGGGAAAATATGGAAAATTAAGAGTAAACCTGCTCTAATTAGGGAGGGAGGGAACAGAGGGGAGGGGCGGGGGAGAGGGGGAGAACCAAGTTGCATCATGTACAGGTACAAAATAAATGTGATGAATGTAACCATTATATGTAAAATGTACCAATACATGTTCTTGGTTTAAAATAAAATAAATGTGAGCCAAAAAAAAGAATTTATATTTAATTTCCTATATAGATCATAATTTTAAGGTTCAGACCCTGTCCTTCTCTAGTTATACAACAAACACATATGTACACACACATCTTCTCGTACCCTGTATTGTATTTTGCTTAGAGTGAATGTAGAACATGGCTATTGGAATAAGTGCCATCACAGTAGGAAACATCATAAGAATATGAAGAGAGTGATGTAATGAGGTAAAAAGAAGCTGATGTTAATGCTGTGCACTTTGTGATGCTGTAGTATAGGCACAAAGGTAAAGGCGAACAAAATCTACAGATGTAGTGACAAGGAAATAATAAAGCAGTGGCCCGCTTTGCCTGTTTCTCTGATTCTTTAGAATGAGTTATGTTTGGATATGTGCAGATGGTAGAAAGTTATCCTAATATCACATGCTTGGTTTCAGAAGTGTCTATAGCTGTCCCAAAGATAAAGACATAGACACACAGAAAGCCTCAGCTTTCTTTTCACCCACTGCCTTTGAAGAGAAGAACTGCTGTAATTAGATTTGAAATAGTAATTTTGTCCAGAAAATCATACACGTTCACACATCCACACACACACATACGCTCAAACCTGGAAAAAAATCAGTGAAACCAATTAGGATGACATTGGATATTTAAGTGGATGCATTTTCTTTCATTCATATGCCCACTTATTAAATAGAAATCACTTCACTGCTTTCTTATCAAACACCGGCCTAGTCTCTGAGGATGCAAAGCTGAATCACATGTATTTCTTACCTCATTGGTTTCTAAAAGATCCTGATCAGGAAACATCCAAATGCTTTACTTTTCCTATTACTAATTTATGTGTTTAGACACAATCAGAGAAACAGGCAAAGCAGGATTATAATAGCCATGATTATAGAAATTGGGCTAATTGGTTTCTTAATGTGAGCACCATAAATGGATACCACTGTAAAACCAAGGCTTTGGCCCTTGATACTAAGAACAAGGAAAATTCACAAGTGAATTCCAGGCCTCCAAGTCCAGAATGAGGCTGCAATATCGATTTGCTTAAGCATAAGTCAAAGCGGCTGTTCTAGTTTCTCAGCCTTCACATAGTCTTCATGTGGTTCTGCAGTAATAATCTATTTCTCACACTCTAAGGAGAAGGAATGTAATGTAAAATCTGCTTCACAATTCATTTTTAAGATGACATTGACTACTGGGCTATCAGCTCAAACTTTTGTTTGTGGGAAAACTAGAAGATGTACTATTTTCTGCAGCAGTTTTCACTGCTAGAAGTTTTATGTGCTAATACAATTTCTGAATGGTCCGATGATATTTCCTAAGTCTTGCGCTAAGTGAAGAATATGAAATGCTGAATGAAAACTTTCTACAAGCAAATGATTTAAAAGGTAAATTCTTCTTCATGATGGAAATGTATTCTAGTTAAGAAGAAAGATAATTGTCTTTTCATCAGGCTCATAGTCTGTTATTGCTATTGAAATATGAGACATTATGACATTACTAATTTGGTACTTTAGTGATAATGTTAAGGTGATTGAGAGCCTGTACATAGTCCAAATACTTGTCAAATTTCTAGGGGTATATGTGAAAATTCTTTTGTTACTAGATATTTATAATCAGGGACTCAAAATACTAAGAAGTGGTATTCCTTGGAAAATGCCGGCAAGATTTCAGAGTTGGTTTACATGCCACTAAGTAGTTCATCTTTTGCACAGCAGCATTTCCAATCACACAGACTTAACTTTGAATAATCTAATCATAGCACCCAATGTCTCCTGAATATCTTATGCAAAGTTAAATACTTATTTGGGGAATTTTTTCCTGTTACACGTGTGATTGAGGCAGAGTTAACAATTACAGTAATATAACTCTAGTATATTACAGTCACAGCACAGGAAATCCATTTATTACAGATTAAAACTTCATTTTTTCATTATTTGTATTAATAGTATGCAAAGAAAATGGTGCATATTTTTAAATGACAGGTAACCAAAAAATTAGTTATCTTTGATAGTATATTGGGTTTGTAATTACATTATGATATGAGTGGTGCAAAATATTCTGTAATACAAATAATAACAGAAACAATAAGGCCATATTGTAATGATTCATCAGATTGTGCTCAGTAGACATTTACTGAATAAAGGAAATATTATTTATTCTTCTTCCCAGTTACCCAGTAAAATGTTTTTCCCATAGTATGGGCTCAATAAGTATTTGCTGACATACTGACTAGGAAAGTGGTGAGAAGAGATGGGCCCTTTCAACTGGATGTCAAGTATAATTGGAATACACCCGGGAAAGCAAGTGGTTAAAGATGATGTAAATTGTATGTGGCATACAAGTAAATAAACTCAGATCCCAACAAAGCAATCAATTAAACAGAAAACACTAGCACCAGAATAAATAAAGGCAAGATGTGCCAATAATGGTATAAATGGAAATGACTTCTAAGAAATAAGCAAGAAAAATTTTACATTGGACCATTCATTTTCCCAGTCAATTCAATTTGAGACAGACCAATAGGGGCACCGTAAAAGGCTATGACTGTCTTCCTTGTTACTCAGACATCCTTGTTTTCAATGATTTATTATGGACCTGTTACCTTTGAATCAATTTAAACCTGTCCATATTTAGGGATTAGTTTCCACAAGTACAAAGTTGAATTTCCTTTTATTTGTCCTAAAATGCTTACTTTCAAACTTGAAGGGACTTCAATTATTCCATGTAGTTTTTGCTAATTCTTTTATCTTTTCATACCAGACAAAATATTTGCACAATATTCATACTGCAGCACCTCCCACCAACCCTTTGGTAGCTTGGGCTGCCCTTTTTTGCTTCTTTTTTTCCTTTCAGATCTTTCTTGAAGTGTAGTAAACAGAACTGTACTGGGTACTCCAGCTTCAGTTTGGTCTATCATTGTCAGAATGGCTTCTACTAAGCAGTGGTCTTCCAGTCCATTTGTTTTTAGAACTATAAGATCTTCAATAGACCAGCTTCTTGATCTCCTTTTATATCTCCAGCTTCTAGAATCTCTGTATCTGTCATAATCATCATAATGGGAAGAACTGTATACATTCCTTCCTTGGCTTTTATTTGATTTGGTGTCTTCCAGACTTCCAGGAAGATGGCGGAGTGGAGAGAAGCAGAGTAAGAGCCTCTCTGAGATTTGTTGTCCAGACACTGGAATATAGCAACTTAGGGAAGAGAAGAAGGAGGGAAGCGTGTTCTCAGGACCCAGCAGGAAGCTGAAGCAAGAGTTGAAGCCCACGGGGAAAGCAAAAGGAGAGACCAGCCCAGAAGAAGGTGATGGATGGACGGCACTTTCTCCCAAAGCTCCTGCTCGTGGCTCCGGCTCGCGTCCCCGCCTTGCAGCCTCAGCTTGCAGCCCCCAGGTCACAGCCCCAGGTCGCAGCCTGGGCTCACGGCCTTGGGTCACAGCCCAGGTCATGACAGCAGCTTGTGGCAGGGGTCACGGCAGCAGCGCAC
The DNA here is from genome assembly GCA_004026905.1 of Hystrix cristata. Classification (NCBI taxonomy): domain Eukaryota; kingdom Metazoa; phylum Chordata; class Mammalia; order Rodentia; family Hystricidae; genus Hystrix; species Hystrix cristata. The sequence continues at coordinate 4,221 of PVJO010024924.1, forward strand.
AGCCCTGCACACCTGCAGCACATAGCGTGGCTCAAAGCTTCAATTTGCAGCCCAAGTTCTTGGCTCAAGTGATGCAGTTTGAGCCTGCAGATGCACAGTGACTACTGGAGACCCCAGAGACCTCCATGGAAAGACACATAAACAGAGTGGAGTGGTGGACACTGAAGACTGACTGCAGTGGCTGGTGAGTTACCTGAGTCATCTGATCTCAGATGCCCCCCAGGAGAGGGTGGTGATTGGCCAATTGCCATTTTGGAAAGGGGCTGAGCTCAGAACTCAGAAAAGCTGCTAGCGGCCTTTGGTGCTGGGGCAAGGAGGGGCAAGGCGGGGCAAGGTAGAGCAGAGTTCAAACTCAAATTGGAAGGAGGGAAAGGAGCCAAGTTCAAACTGGCAGGGAACTGAGTCCAAGCCGGTGGGAGACACACAGTGTGTCTCCAGCTGAACAAATTGGATTTCAACCCCACAGCCAGTGATCAGGCTGAATTTCAATAGAATGGGTGAAGCCTTGCTATTGAACCCAGCTGGGAACACTCGCTACCCTGCCAAAATATACTGATGAATTTAACCAACAAGGACCTGGGTCTGTCTACTCTATCTACCAGTGACAGCAGGGACACACCTAGAAGTGGACATTTTATTTTATTTTTAATATTTTTTCCCTCTCTGCTCTTCTTTTTCTTTTTTTTCTCTCTTTCTTGTTTTTATAGGAAAGTGACTTTTTAGTTTTTTACTTTTTTTTCTTCTGTCCTTGTTTTACTTCTTCCTTCTCTCCTTTCCTTCTATTTCCTTTACCAGTTTCCCAAAGTTTGCATAATTTCCCCCGGCTTCCAACCTTGCTTCTCATCTCTTTGTCTTCTATTTCTCTATCCTTTCCTCCTAATCTCTTTTGAATTTTCTCCACTGAGAGTAAAATCACCATATTGAGGGCATATTTACTGCATACAAGTTTCTGGTTTATTGGGGATACTGTTATATAACCACAAATCTAGTTCATAAGGTATAAGGTGGCAGATCAATAGTTACTACAGTTTGTTATTTTCTAGACTGTGTCTGATGCTATTGTTGTTGCTGATTGTACTACTTTAGCCAAGGTGACAGAATTGTTCTACTCAGTTCTTCCTTGCATGCCAAGACTGAGATTGGCAGAGGGTCACAAATAACACTATAGGCCATGGTCAAAGAACTAAGGGCTGGCCAAATAGACAGCAACTTCTCAGACCCAACAAATTGAAGAGGCAAGATTTTGCAACAGACTCATAACACAAAAACCAGATACACCTGTAAGACATCTCTTAGGAAGCAGTCACTTCCAAAAGGTTCTCAAAACTAACAAAAAAAGCTACCTGCCACAGGCAATTCATAAGCATCAACCCAGGAACTAAACTAAAGATGATTTGATGTCTTCCGATCCCCCTGTGCAAGCCGTATTTAGATCTGACATCCATTTTCTGTCCAAATTATGTAAAGCATCTTCAGTGTCAGGAACATCCTCACACTGAACATAAATCCTCTTGGAAGCTGAGTGTAGAAACAAGTGGAACATACACATCAACTACAGGACCATAGCAGCCAAACTCATGCCATAAATCTTCAGACATGGTGTCATGGGCCATATTCCCGAGGAACAGAGAAGTGTTGGGTGTTGGGGGCGCAGGTGATGGGACTTGTGAGTCTCAATCAGGGTCTCTAAGAGGCTCAGAGGCAACTACAGTGGCGGCATCTCAGATGCGCAGCCAGAGGGCTCCGCCAAGGCAACTAGCACTTCTACACTCTTGAGGTGTCGTTTGGTGCACAAGGAAATTTTGAAGTTTGACATAACCCAATTTATCTGTTTTTTTCTGTTGTTCCCTATGCTTTCAGTTTCATATCTGAAGAGGTATATCTACTTTTTAAATCTCAATCTGTCTTCTCCGTTTACAGCTTTACATTTATCTCTCAGCACTGCTTTTACTATATCACAGAAGTTTTGCTATGTTGTTTTCATTCTAATTCATCTCAAAGTATTTTCTAATTTTCTTCATAATTTCATTGACCTATTGCTTTAAAATGCAATTTTAAAATTCTATATATATTTGCAAATTTTCCATATTTCTTCCTGCTACCATCTTCTAGTTTTATTTCGTTTTGGACAAAGAAGATATTTCATATGATTTCAAGAAGCTTTCTTAATGTAATGAGAATGATTGTGTGTCCTAACATATGGTGTATCTGGAAATTGTTTCATTTATATGTGAGAGTTTGTATTTTTGTTACTCTTGGGTAGAGTGTCATATATAGATATGACATTCACATCACTGCCTAACTTCTCAGTAATATGTAAGATCTTTTCAAAATCTTTATGGATCGCTCATTCCTCAGGTTTTCCTTTTAAGGTTTTTGACTATCTTTTTTGCCCCAACTGATATGTACCACCGTAAACATCAGTGAGTTTAAATAATTTCTTCTAGTTTTGACAAACATACTGAGGAAAAAACTCTTTTCCTGGGCCACCTCCAAGTGAGGTCATATAAATACAGCCTAGCAATTGGTGTCTTCAAGTAAACCACCAGACAGGGAAGTAATGAGAGTTTTCTGGGACAGAGGCTTTGGAAGGAACTCCAACTCTCTTCCCACCCTTCCAGTGACTCAGACAGCTGTTTTTTCCTGTAATTGTGAGGTGCTGGCTTTCAAGGCTATTGTGGGCCTTAGAGGAGGAGCATAGAAATTGGACCAGTTAGAGCAGAGCTCACTGTTCTTACTGAGACTCAGGTTATTTTCTAGAATAATTGCTACCCAGATTGCTATAAGCCTTTGGTTAATATTAGTATCCTGAAAATGTTGATTCTGAAAATGTTTGCTAGTCTTATTGTTGATTTTTACATGTTTTTATGCTGCCATTTTTATTGGTGTAGATTTCTGCACTTACTTTATTAATTATAGTATATATCTCTTTTATTAGTACATGTTTGCCATACATAAGGATTACAATTATTGGGGAGAGAGAGTTTCTACATGTACATAATACATCTTAATACTTTTTTACTCTTGTTTTTGCTTTTTATTGCCTACCCTTACTCTGCCTCTGTGCTGGCTCTTTGTAACTCTTGGTCCCCTTCACATTTGCATCAGCTCTATTTTCATGATTTTTTCCCCTTGAATTATTTTTTCCATCCCCTTTCCCTCCTCTTCCTCCTTCCCTCTCTCCTTTCCTCCTTCCTTCCATCTTTTGTTCCCCCATTCATTTGAAAAAGCTCTCCCTACCCCCTCTTTGTCTATCTTCAACTTTGCTCCTTTTTTTTATTTTTTACTTTGTTAATACACATTTACAGTACATAATGATTACATTTGGAGTGATGGCAAACCTTTTAGAGCTTTTGGTGATACAAACAGCCCACTGTGGCATGCATGCCATAGATTTGTCACCACTGTTGTAGGGGATTGATACATGTACATAACACATTTCAATTCCCTTTTTCCCCTCCCACTCCTCTTTTATTTTTCCAGCATCAAATTCATTTATTTATCTTATAAGACCTGATAAAGATAATTATCATATATACAGATTGAAAACAAGACTAATAGGCCAAAGAACATATAAAACATGTAAGACAATTGTACGAAGTCAAGGTACATTTTTAGGTACATTGTAGTATAACTTGAAGTCCAGGATTGTGATGCCCCCTGTCTTGCCCTTCTTGCCCAGAACTTCTTTTGCTCTTCTAGGTCTCTTCTGGTTCCACATGAATTTTAGGATTGCTTTCTCTAGTTCTGTAACTGTGTTATTGGTGTTTTGATAGGTATTGCATTAAATCTATATAATAGTTTTGGAAGTATGTCCATTTTGACTATATTGGTTCTGCTTGTCCAGGAACAGGGGATATCTTTCTGTTTTCTGATATCCTCTTTATTCTTCTTTTTTAGAGTAGTGTAGTTTCCATTGTAGATGTCTTTTACTTCCTTGTTTAGGTTAATTCAAAGTATTTCATTTTTCTTGATACTGTTGTAAAAGACATTGTTTTCCTAATTTCCCACTCAGTGAGTTTGTTATTGGTGTACATGAAAACTGTTGATTTTTAAGTGTTGACTTTGTGTCCTCCTATGCTGCCGTATTTGGATACTAGTTCTAGGCAATTATTGGTGGAATTTTTGTGGCCCTCTGTGTAGAGGATCATATCATCAGCAAATAATGATAATTTAACTTCTTCCTTCCCTATCCATATGCCTTTTATTTCTTTCTCTTGCCTTATTGCTCTAGCTAATGTTTTGAGAATGATATTATACAGAAATGTTGATACCAGATATCCTTGTCATGTTCTTTGTTTTAGAGGAAAAGCTTTCAGCTTCTCTCCATTTAGTATGATGTTGACCATTGGTTTTCCATAGAAGGCTTTTATCAGGTTGAGATAAAGACCTCTATTCCTATTTTCTTTGTTTTTTTTTAATCATGAATAGATGTTCATTTTTGTCCAAGGCTTTTTCAGCATCTATTGAGATGATCATGTGATTTTTTTTCCTTGCTTCTGTTTCTGTGGTGTATTATATTTATTGGTATGCATATGTTGAACCATCCCTGCATCCCTGACATGAGTCCCACTTTGTCAGGATGTGTGATCTTTTTGATGATTTGCTGCATTCTGTTTGCCATTATCTTTTTGAGGATTTTTGCATCTGTGTTCATTAAAGAAATTGGTCTGTAGTTCTCTTTTTTGGTTAGATCCTTTACTGGTTTTGGAATCAGGGTTATGCTTGCTTCCAGGAATGACTTTGGGAGTACTGCTTCCCTTTTGATTTCATTAATGAGTTTGAGAGTAGTGGAATTAGATCTTCTCTAAAGTTCTTACAGATTTTGGCTGTGAATCTATCATGATTAAAATTTTTCTTTAGGGGCTGGGGATTTAGCTCAGTGATTAGAGTGCTTGCCTTGCAAGCACAAGGGCCTGAGTTCAATCCCCGGCACCACAAAAAAAAAAAATTTTTTTTTTCTTTGTTGGTAGTTTTTCTATTCTTCAATTTCACTGACTGATATTGGCTTATTCAGGGTTTTTATATCTTCTTGGTTCAGCTTTGGTAGTTTGTATGTAGCTAGACATTTAGCCATTTCCTCTGTGTTTTTCATTTTATTAACATATAGGTTCTCAAAGTAGTTACTGGTAGTCTTTTGGAATTCAACAGACTCTGCTATGATTTTACCTTTTTCATTTCTATTTGCATTGGTTTGGGTCTTCTTTTCTTTCTTTATTTTGGTAAGATTAGCTAAGGATTTGCCTATTTTATTTAAACTTTCAAAGAACCAATTCTTCAATCCATTGATTCTCCGTATTGCTTATTTAGTCTCAATTTCATTAATTTCTGCCCTCCTTTTTATAATTTCCTTTCTTGTATTAGCATTCATTTTGGACTGTTTTTGTTTTTCTAGGACCATGAGGTGCATTATTAGGTTATTTATTGGAACTTGTTCTGTTTTCTGATGTGGGAAATCACTGCTATGAACTTCCTTCTTAGGATTACTTTCTTTGTGTCCCGTAGGTTCTGGTATGTCATACTGGCATTATTGTTTGATTGTAGGAACTAATTTCTTCTTTAATTTCATCTGTTCCCCATTGATGACTTAAGAAGGTATTAGTTGATTTCCATGCCTTTGCATTGTTTCTGTGGTGTCTTTTGCCATTGATTTCTAGTTTCAGTGTACTATGGTCCAAAACTATGCATGTGATAATTTTGATTCTTTTGCATTTACTTAAGTATCATTTATTGGCTAGTTTGCAGTCTATTTAGGAAAGCCCCATGTGTTGCTGAGAAGATTGTGTATTCTGTTGTTGTTGGATGGGACACTCTATAGATAACTATTAACTCCATTTATTCAAATGACTGGTTCAACTCTAATATTTCTTTGTTGATTTTTTTTGTCTAGTTGCTATGTCTATTTGTGATAGTGGGGTATTGAGGTCCTCCATTACAATCGCATTGGTATCTGATTTCTCATTTCCATTAGTGTTTGATTTATGGAGATGGGTACATTAGTATTTGGTGCATATATGTGTTTAATAATTAACATTTCTTGTTGAATTGTTCCCTTTACTAACATGTAGTGGCCTTTGTCTCTTCTGATCAGTCTTAGCTTGAAATCCACTTTGTTTGAAATTAGTTTCCATCATTTTCCTAAGCTCCTCTATTTTTTATCTGTATCTGCTCTAGAGTCACTAATCATGTCTTTTATTCTGGAAATTATTTCTGTTTTGATTTTTGTCTAGAGCCTCATTCATCTGCTTTGTTACTTCTGCTGTTACCACTTCCAAAAGTCCAGATGGGTGGCTTTCAGATTGTTCTACCTCACCACTCCCTGGGTTTGCCTTTGGCAAGCTGGAAGTCTGGGGTCACATCTTGCTTGTGTGTCTTCTCATTTTCTATGCATTTTTTTTAGCTTAATTCCTAGGTCAGTGCTTGTGAATTACTTATATGCAGGTAGCTTTATTGCTAGTATCAAGAACCCTTTAGAAATGACAACTTCCTCAGAGATGTCTTCTGGGTGTAGCTGGCTTTTGGGTTTTGAGTATGTTGCAAAATCCTACCTTTTCAATTTATTGGTGCTGAGAAGTTGCTGTCTATTTGGTCAGACCCTGGTTCTTTGACCCTGGCCTACAGTGTTGTTTATGACACCCAGGCAATCTCAGTCTTGGCATACAAGGAAGAATAACTGATCAGAACAATTCTGTCACCTTGGCTAAAGTAGTACTATTATTAACTACAATAGAATCAAATACAGCCTAGAAAATGACAAACTGTGGTATCTATTAATTTGGCATCTTTAACCTTATGAACTAGATCCATGGTTATATAACAATATCTAAAATAAACCAGAAACTTGTATACAGTAAGTATGTCCTCAATATGGCAATTTTATCCTCGAGGGAGAAAATTCAAAAGAGATTAGGAAGAAAAAAAATAGAGAAATAGAAGAAGAGGAAGAGCCGAGAACCAAGGCTGGAGGACAGGGGAAGATCATGAAAACTTTGAGAAACTGGTAAAGAAGACAGGAGGGAAAGAGAGAAGGAAGAAATAAAAACAAGAACAGATCAAAAGAAAACAATAACAACAAAAAACTAGAAATAAAGTTCACATTCATATAAAAATAAGAAAAAAAAAAGAGAGGAGAGAAAAAGAAAAAAAAAAAAACAGCAACAACAATAGGAAAAAGAATGTCCACTTCCAGGCATGTCTCTGCTTTCACTGGTAGACAGAGTAGGCAGTTCCAGGTTCTTCTTGATTAACACCTGCAATAGATTTATGGTGGGGTAGTGGGTATTCCCAGATGGGTTCAATAGCAAGGCTTCACACACTAAAGTTCAGCCTGGTCTCTGTCTGTGAAGTTGGAACCTGATTTGTTCAGCTAGAGACACACTGTGTGTCTTCTGTCTTCTGCCAGTCTGAACTTGGCTCTTTGACCTCCTGCCAACTTGAATTTGAACTCAGTGCTCCCTTGCCCCAGCCTGGAGAGCCACCCAAATATTCTCTGAGTTCCGAGCTCAGTAGACCCCTTTCCAAGATGGCAACCAGTCAATCATCTTCTGCTGGGGGATGTCTGAACTCAAATAACTCACCATCCACTGCAGTCTGCTGTGTCCACTGCTCCGTTCCACTGGTGTGTCTTTTTGTAGAGGCCTGTAAGGCCACCAGTAGTCCTCATGCATCTTCAGGCTTTAACTGCCTCTCCCACACCTCAAGCCAGGGCTCTGGGAGAGAACGCCATCTGCCACCTCCTTCTGTGCTGAGGTTGCTCTTTTTACTCTCTCTGTGGGCTTCAATTCTCGTTTCAGATCCTTGCCTGGTCCTTGGAACCCACTGCCCTCCTTCTTCTCTTCCTTAAGTTGCTATATTCCAGGATCTGGGCAACAAATCTTGGAGAGGCTATTTCTCTGCTGTTCACTACTCTGCTGTCTTCCTCTTTATTTGAAATTAGTATAGTGACTTCTGCTTTTTTCCAAGTTTCTGTTACATAGAATTTTTTTCCATCTTTGATTTTTAAACTGTATCTTTTTTAAATTAAATGTGTTTCTTGTATGCTGCATTTTTTGTTTGTTTTTTGAGACATGGTCTCACTATGCAGTTCAGACTATTCTTAAGCTCACTAAGTAACCCAGGCTGGCCTCAAACTAATGGCAATCCTCTTGCCTCAGCCTTGTTTATTACAGGAGTGCACAACCACATCCAGCTCGTGTGCATGTTGTTGAGTTTTCCTTCTTGACTCATTCTGCCAATCTATGTCTTTTGATTGGAAAATTGAGACCATTCACATTGAGAGTTATTACTGAGAAGTACTGAGTTATTTCTCTCATTGCGTCATTGTCCCATTGCTAATTTCCTCACTTTTGAAACAGTTACAGTGATATTGCCCAAGACAAATGAGATATTAGCATACCATAAGAACCAGTTATGTACCTGCCTGAATCCTAGAGAAGAAATCATCAATTATGATGTAAGCATTAAGGCAGCCCAGATATTGACTTATAGCTAACGTGTAATAAACACAACAGCTATATCTCTGCTAATGGTAGAAAATAATTCAAGAGTAATTTTGCAGGGTTAACTATCAAAAGATTAACAAAGCTTTATGCTTATCCTATTAAAGATTTAGGGTTCGGGAATGGGGGAATGCAAAAGTAAAACTCTGAAATCTTAAACTCTATGATACGAGAAGGAGGACAGAGCAGTTGTACAAAGGATCTTATTGGGGACTAGAAGAATATCAATAGAATTAGGTAAAGGTAGGACAAAAAACTGGCAAGAAATAGAAGATAATAGAAAAAGAGGGATAAAAAAGAAATAAATTATATATAGAGTAAAAATAAGACAGAAGTAAGTGGAGAAAATTTAAAATGGAGAAAAAGACAAAATAGAGAAATAAAAGAAGAAAAAGAGATGAGCAAGGCTGGAGGACATAGGACAATTACCCAAGCCCCAGGAAACTGGTGAAGAAGGAAGGAGGGAAGGAAAGAAAAAAAAAAAAAAACACACAATGACAATGCTCGCACTCACCAAAGAGAACAAAAACAAACAATCCAAAAGCAGTCAAATGAACAAAAATATTTTAAAAAGCAAAAAATTAAATAAAAAGAAAGAAAGAAATTTCTCTGATTTCAAGCCTATGGTTATCTTCTGGGGTCTATAGTTTTGTTGCAGTGCTGAATTCAAGGCATGACACTGCTCTCACTGGTGGACAAAGGAGGCAGTCAGAGCCCAGATCCAGGCTGGGTAATCACCGGTGAGCCCGAAGTAGAATTAGGGTGGAGTGCTGGTTCTTGGACTTTCGAATCTACGGAAATCCAGGCTGAACCTGGCCTCTGGTCATGGGGATGGGGCCTGAGTCATTTAGTTTTTAACATTCTGGGTATCTCTAGGCTGCTCTGAGTCCCAGGTTTGGTTGCCCCTTCCCTTGCATGGTGTTCAACTACGCACTCTTTGCAAAGGATAGAGCAGATGTTTGGCCTGGAGTCACTCTGCAGCTGTTGTAGCACACGGCATCCACTGGTCTGGTCCACTAGTGCATATGTTTCTCCCTGAAGACCTCTGTGCCCACTTTCACTGTGTGTCTGTAGATTCCACCTTCCTTAGATCTGATTTCCTATCAAGTATAATTTTCCTTTAGACCGATGAAATTTTTTCAAAGTTTCTTTTAATTCAGTTCTGCTGCTGAAGTTTCTTTCATTGTACTTTTACGAGTATTTGGATATTTTAATTCTACCCTCATTTGTGAAAGATATTTTCATCATATAAACCTCAAGAAGTCCTTTTCTTGATAGCTTTATTTTCTCAGAAGTCCACTCCAGTCCTCTCAGCTTCCCTAATATTTGTCTCCTCAACTCAGGGAAACCACTCAGTTGTGATTGGACACCCCCCTGCACTTTATAGTGTCAAGTGTGCCCTCAGGCAGAAATCAGTGTGGCCTTGGGGTTCATATCATTTATTTTCCTTGGGCAACTTGCTGTCCAATGTGTGCAAACAGAGGTGTACATTGATTAATATAAGGGATACATTCTCTTAGATATATCAGCAGGTAAATTTTGTCACTGTGTGAACATTATCATGCATTTATACACACTAAGATGGCTATCATATTACTTGGTGATACAACATTAAATGGCTTTCAATGTACATGTAGTTTCTCATTGACTAAAATTTTCTAGTTATTTTTTACTGGCAAGATAAGTCAAGTTTCTGGAATTTATTTCATAATATCAAGAAGTAAGAAGTACAGGTTGTGCACTTTTTGAGTGCCCTCATCACATTGCTAAATGTTGTGGTAAGAACTGAATTGAGATGACTTTAAGGAACCAGGACTTATCTCTTCATTTCAGTGTAATTGTGACCTATTCCTAAAGTCCTATTTTAACAAATTATTAAACCACTTTGAATTTCCTGTTTTGAAACTAAAATATACGTTCATGGAAATGCAAATTATTTTGAATGATCAAGTTGTATCAAGAAGAACGATTTTAACTCTGAGCTTTTCCTTAGAGAAATGTGGATGATTTAAACATGTATCCCCACTATTGTTTGTTTGGCAACTGTCCGCTTCTCATTAATAAGAATCTCCTTACCTAAAATACAATCTTGACTAATCAAAACCTAATGAAGACCATAACTGCCTTATTTTACTCTGTTATTATGTCTCTATTTGATTTTATTCACTTGTTTGAAGGAAATTGATGACAAGAAACAGGTTGGTCTGTTCATTCAAAAGTAATGAAATGAAGAATTATGATAAATTCTCTAGAAAATTTAATTTAACGCTTTCCAAACAATTGTGATTCATATCCATATTCCAAGCCCCATCTAGATATCATCATGCGAAGCCCAGTACTGCTTATGTTCTTTTCAACATACACTTATCTGGCTACCCTTGGATAATACTGTTTTCTCTTCCTTATTGTCCTTGAACTAGTTTCAAAGATACATTTCTCTTTGACATATCTTATGTGGAAACTGAGGCGAGGAAAAAAAGACACATCTTGTAAGATCCCTTGTTCTGTTACAAAAAAAAAGAAAGAAAGAAAAAATCACTGAATACTTGAGTTAAATGACTTTGGAAATAATCTCTATCATCTATATGATGCATTCACTTATTTAACAGATTCCTATTGGACACACACCCTGTGCTTGGCCAGGGTAGTGAGTCAAAGATGAGTAAGATTCATTTCCAACTGTCTGAAAAGCTGAATATTTCTAACTATGTGGACTTCAGTGATTCCTGGAGTCAACCATTTGTTTTTCATCCTAGCTGATAATTATATCCCTTTTTCTTATGTTAAGTCAAAAGTCATTTACCTGCCATTTCACACAATATTTCTAGCTGTTCTCTCTGGGCAACACATAGTAAGTCCGTCTCTATGATAAATTTGAAAAGGTTCAATGTTACATTCCCTCTTTTGCTTATGTTACTGCTATTGAAAACTGTGCTCTAATTAGGCTACTTGTCCCAGAGGAAGATGAGAAATACTCGGATAAGGATCTTCTCTGTCATCACCATCGAGCCAATCTACATCAACTAAAAAGCAAATGTGAAATAAATACTTATTATCCAATACAACTGAAATGTTGTCGTTCCATAATAATAGCTGATTGATAGGAACCTCAACAGGAATTGAGCTAAACACTTTTTTAATGTGTTTTATATGATAGCAATCTCTTAAGATGATCTCAGGTTTGGTAGAGGTAAGGAACTCCATGATTAAATAACTTCAGGACACACTGAGTATTTTTTCCGTATATCTCATTAAAGTATCCAAGAAGTTCTCCTGAAAAAAGGCTCCATAAATTTTATCTTAAAAATTTATTTGTAAAAAAAAAATATTTGTAGAGATCTGAAAAGAAAAGCACTGAAGTGAGCCTGAAAATAAGGCTCAAGTCAACAGAGTTTCACTGACAAAAGGGAAATCACTAGGCCACATTAATTGTGGAAAAGAAGGGTAAAAAAATCAAATAACTTCTTCAATTTAGTGAGAAAGGAGATTGGAATTTGTTCTTCCATCCTAACAGGTAAAAAACTGAACAAAAATCAATGGCTTCTTAAGTCATTGATCTGTAAGAGAAATCAGTCAGGGTAAATTGCTGACCACTAAATGAGAGTGTTAGGTAAATACAGAGAATCATAACTTACTGGAGCACTTTTTTGGATATTAGTAACAAGGCAGGAAAATGCAAACTGCAACTGATGAATTGCCGGCAGTGCACGTGGACAAATCTGAGTCAGTAACATCAGTGGGACTTAGTCATGAGGCAGCAAGGTCTTACACACTTGTAAGTTTTACCTTCAAGAGCTCCACCAGCTTGTCACAATGAATATTGCAGAAAAATTCCACTGCTCTTTGGCAGAGATAAAGTATCCATTTTGAAGTGTAGTAAAGCACTCTGTTCTTTTTAACGTCTTGCCCCTCAGGAGAAGCTTTTTAATTAGAACCTATACGACTGGGGTTTCATCCCTGCCTAAATCACTTCAGAGAAGGGAAATACCCAATTCTAGCCCCCTCCAGGCACTCTGCAGTACCTAAAAGAGAAAAAAATAGAGAAGCACCGGTCATGTGCACATCCCAGAGGCACGGGCTCGCTAGGCTGGAATCCAGTCATAAGACTGTGGGACACGTCTACTCCTCCACATTACGTTGGTAATCTACTACTACTACATTACTACAAGCCTGTTTACAGCAGTTGTATTTACCCAGCATGTCAAGTCAGAGGTATCAGTGTGATATTTCAACACATGTATACAACATGTAAGGATCAAATCAGGATAGTTAATATTTCTATCTCTTAAAACATTAAACAATTATAATCATGTAATAATTATGCATATTTATGGAGAATAGTAGTATATTTCAATACACATATACTTTGCATACTGATTGAATCAGGGAAATTAACATTTGCAAACGCTTATCATTACCTTGTATTCGCAGCCTTTGCACTCCTCTCTTCTAGTTATACATAAAATATGCAATAAGTTATTAGGAACTATGTTCCACATTGTGCTGTAGAACTCTAGAAGTTATTACTTCTATATAATGTGCTTTAGTACTTATTATGCAAGTTCCTTACCTTTCTTGAAAGCTAGTATTAATTCTTCTGCAGGGCATTTCTTCAACCACAGTAGAATCACAGATGCGGATTAGAGATACCTTGGCCCTGTTTTGTGATTTGTCACACGGTAACCCTAGAAAGATTTGCATCCTCTCCTTACATATTCTATTCACTAGCCTCTCTCCCTAAATGGCAGATTTATACAGCAAGCATGCAGATTATTTTATATCTGTGAAATAAAATTATTTTATAAGTGTTGATTATGGGTTTTAAAATCTCATTAAAACAGGATTAACTATCTGACAGTTGAATTAGAAAGCAAAATTACTTTGATTTATACTTGGATTTCAAGTTGAAGTATTTTTTTTACACTGATACAAGTTTTTAATACTTTAATTTTAACTATTTTACTTTTTCTTCAAAATTACAAATTAAATAAGAAAATGTACATTAAAACTGTAAAATACAGAGTAAAAGTTCAAAGTCTTCATTAGATACTGTCCCCTAATCCTGCTCCTTCCCCTTATGAGAGGTACAACTATTAGAACTTAGTTTCTCTCCTTTTCTTTGTGCATTTGGTAATTCACGAATACAGTTTGATTCAATAGTTAGCTATTGAGTACCTAATTAGTCTCACACTATGCTGGTGACACAAAGATAAATAAGTAAAACAAGGTCTTCATGGAGTTGACAGTAGAGGAAGGAGGACAAACGATCAGTGTGTACACACGTAATCAGTAATGTAAGGCTGCAGTGATGATCTGTAAAAAACAAACAAGAGACGGGAATACCAACTGGAAGAGAGACCGCTTCAGATATGGTACTAATCTGCTTCCCTGAGAAACAGACCTGAAGATGCGACTCAATGTGAGAGAGATCTATTAGGGAAAATTCCTAAGATTTAATGAAGAATGAGTCAGTCATCATAAGCATGAGTGACTGTGTATCCTACACTGAGGGACCAGCATGTACCAAGGTCTTCGGTTGGCAAAGAGGTACTTTGACCCAAGATCGGAACAGGAGACCTACACTGCCAGAAAGTGTGGTGTGAGAAGAGGTTTCAGTGGGAAGTAAAAACCAGATCATACAGCATTCTTAAAGTCGAGGTAAGGAAGATTTGTTCTCCTCTTCCTCCTCTTCCTCCTTCATCTTCTATAAGGGCAGAGGATATCTACAGAAAGGTTTTAAGCAGAAATGACTGATGTAATTTGCATTTCACAAGCATGTTTTAAGCTACCATGCAAGAATGAGGGCAGGAAGAATAGGTAGGCGGTTGTGCAATAGCACAGGGGAGAGAAGGTGGTAGATCGGACTGGGGGGGGCAGTGTGCTGCAGGTTCAATATGTTTATGAGATTATACTTTCTATGCTCTGAATTATTTTTTAGGTAGACAATATATCTCTATAACGATTATAACTTTTGCCTTCTTTTTTAGCAAGAACATATTTTTCCAAGTCTTATTTGACTTAGGTAATTTCATATTAGTGGATATTTAAGAAAATATAGTGTGTTTCTCTGTTTATCAAACAATGCTGTCTTAGTTACTTTTCTCATTGCTGAGCCAAAATACTTGACACCTAAAGTTAAAGGGGAAAAGTTTATTTGTCTTACTCTTCATAGTCGGCTGGCTCCAAGGCAGGGTGGCATGGCAGACAGGGAGAAAGCAGCAAGGCAAGCAAGGGGCTTAAACAGCTTCTTTCTGCACCTTATATCTTATCCAGGCTGCCAGGACTAGGGCAGTCACAAACCAATCAGTGGACTGATTTAGTAATCACACGCCCTCAATTCCAGCATCACACACTCTAGATTCAGCCACCTCAAAAAAGCCCTATCTGTGACCTCATGCGTCTTTGGGGGAACATCCAGGCACAAACCATAACAAATGCTATAATGCATATTTTTACCAGTACTTCATTCTGGAGATGTACGAGCGAAATTTCTGTGTGCGTTTTATATTTCATAATAATTTGCATTATTCTCCTAAAACACTGTGCTAATGTACACTCCTGTGGGAAGCATATGAGACAGATCTTTCCCTCACATTTTACTAACATATTATCAATTTTTAATGCTTCAACGAAGAGAAAAATTTATTGTTATACATCCTCCCATGTCAACATTACAACATCAAAGTCTGTAATGGAAGGAAAAGAAAAAAGATTCCCAAGTTGCAAGTAAAGATTGAGCACTTTTGTTGTATACTGGTTAATTCAACTTCCTTTTATTTGGATTACCTATTCATGGCCTTTGGCTCTCATTATCCTGAAATGTTAGGCTGTTTTTCTTTCTTTTTAAATCAGCAAGTTGCAATAAATCTTCAATTTTATGCATTTTAATATTTGGGAAATACTAAATGTTTGTACAAATAATGTATCTGCTGGATGGAGATAAGTGGGTTCAAATTCTTTGTCCTGGAAAATTTACATGTTTATGAGCTCAAATACATTCATCTTGTTTTTTTCTTGATAGAGTTTATTTTAGTTAACAAGAAATAGAATCATAAATTGTTTTGAATCTCTTTTTCTATTTGGTATGAATATTTCCCCGTCATGTACACAATTTTTATTTTTTAAAATAGCTTCTGAGGTTTGTGTTTCTTTTTATAAGCTGTGTAAATAATTAGTCCAACTCACTATGTGTCCAGCACAATGCTAAATGCTCTGTAAATATTCAGTTACTAAACCTTCAAGGAGATACTATCTTCATTTTATTGATGGGTGGACTGGAATGTAGGGCAGTTCAATAGCTTGCCTGAGATTAAATAGATCATAAATAATAGACCCTAATCATCGATTTAACTACAGACTATTCTGTTCCCTTGAATATTTTAATTATAAACAGCTCATCCTTTAAAATATAGGTCTTCAAGTAACCAAATTTTAAAAAGAAAAAAGAAATTCTGAGCTAGGGATATAGCTCAGTTGTAGAGCACTTCCTCAGTATCTACAAAGCCCTGGGTTCAATCTCCTGTACTGCAAAAAAGAAAAAAAGGAAAAAAAAGAAAGAAAGAAAGAAAGGAAAAAGAAAAGAAGAAGAAAAAGGAAGCCTCTGAAATCAAACTGAAAAAAGAATTCAGATCATTTGCTACAGTGGAGAAGGGAAACAGTAATCTATGTTTTAACTCTAATGTAACGTAGAGTACATATGTGGAGAGGGAACTAGGGTTTGGGAGTGAGTCTCGAGGGAGACACAGAACAGCACAAGGGTAAGCAGAAAAGAAAACAAACATAAAACCCATGGTATTAATTGCATCTTTCTGATTAAATTCATTCATAGCCATATAAATATTCTATTAGCCATCCTGTCATTCAAATAAAAACAATAAAAATAATTTTCAACCCGGGAATAGTAAAATAGAAAGCACTTGCATAAACATTTAAGCACACACATTTAAACAAAATTATTTTCTTCCAAGGGTGTGTTTGAATTAAAATGACTTCCCAGGTCTGATCCTACAAGCATGATTTGCATGTTTCAAGCAATAATCAGGTAGACAAACAATGTATAAATTCATGGTAAAAGGTAATAATTTTGATATCTGATTTTAGTTAGATTTTAATTAGGAGGAAGATGTTTTTGTGTTACTTTTTGCTTTTAAGTGGCACATTTTCATAACAAAAGTGGATGATACGATGGATATTTGAATGTCAGAGTCCACAGCCATCCCGTATGCAGACCATCTGGGCTTGCTGCCATCCTGCAAACTAGCTAGGCATAAGTGATCCTCCAAAGCCCAATTCCAGTGCACCCCAGTTTGACTGTTTTGAAAGAAGTTCATTTGCCAATATTTTGGAGCAGGTGCAAAGTCATTCCAGCTTTTCCTGCTGAGGTTTATGCAAATGGTTGGCTTAACTGGACTGTGGGCTTGGATTTCCTACTGTTTGAACGCTGAGATTCAGGCATGAGTTGGCTTATATTTCCCTCTCAATTTAATTCATTCTCCATGTACAGTTTCCTTCAACTCTTTTGTTCAAGTTCTACCATGCTATTATCTTGTACAGCATTTCTCAAATGAAAAAAAGGAGAACATGACCACAATTAATAGTGGATAAGTTGAAAGAATTTATAAACCAAAGACTGAGAGATTACCATCTTGTGAAGTAATTTTTTAATCCAAGAGGCATTTGGATAACCATGGAGACTCAGCTGACATCCCTGGGCCCTCTAGTTTATGGATCTTGTACAAGAATCAAATAAGGAACTATATGGGAAGGTAATGAGATACACAAAACACACTACCAATACGAGATTTAGGTAAGGAGAGGGAATGTGAGCAAGATTATTACACTAAGGAGTTTTAGAAAGGGCCCAATAAAACTGTCCTACCTTGAATTTCTCATTCCTAATTAAGGCAATTTATGTGGATGATAACATACTTGATAAAATGAATGAGGGCAGAAGACAAGGACAAAATGCATTTGGGATAGATTACATATGATCTTTTTGTTCATAGTACAGTAAAGCAGACACTATTGGTGGCATACCCCAAATCCATCACTACTTCTTTTCTTTGTTTTTCATAGAGTTCTGATTGTTGTGCTCAGATAAAGTAGGCTCTCTGTCTCCCTTTCTAGCCCTAAGGTTTAAATACTGATTTATCTAAGACAATCATGGCCCCTCTATGACTGATCATTTTGTGAATGAGCATGTGACGCAAGACTAATCAATGGGATATAAAGCACTCTCTCCGGGGAATTTCTCAAATAGTTTGCTTCCCTGATTAAAAAAAAAAAAATTCATGCAAATAAATTATCTGCCTTTTAAGAATATTGTGCATTCTTCACTCATCCTGTAAATTTGGAAGCAATGAAATTGCAGACTCCAGCATAGAACCCTGAAGTTGTTAAGCTACTAACTTAACCTTGAAAAAACTGTTTCCATTCATCTTGTTTTATAATATAATAGCATTTATTTATTCTATGCAATCATTGTTCTATGTGGGCCTAGGCAAAACCCCACAGTCCTTACATTCATAATTGAGAAATTACTGCAGAGAGAGGAGTTGTTACACGCTCACTTTATCCATTTTGCCTATAAAAATGGGAATAATTCCAACATTAAATTGTGAATATAATTGTGGCAATACTTTGCCAAAAGTATTTCAATAGCTCTCCATTGTCTTTGAGGCAAAATCCTTACTAGGTACTAGGCAATGACCTATACCATTCCTGTCACATTGGTTTCACCTGGTGCACATATCCTTCCACAGCGTACACTATTGCCATAAGAAAATCCATTCAATTACTATATAATACACAACCTCTTTGCTCATGGAAATTTATATTGCATGAAATACATATTCTCCCCACATTTGGCAACATAATATTATTCAGCATTCACATATTACCTGAAATGTTTTCTTCAAGAATACTTTTCAGACTAGTTATACCAAATTACTAGCTCTTGCAATATGCCCTTATGCCCTTTATTAGAGTACGACCTACTGAAATTGCTCAACTGATTGTCTTTTTCCTCTTCTGGGCAGTATGCTCCACTGGGGCAGCACCAATATTAGTCATGTTCAACATTGTATTTTCATACTTCCTAGAGTATAATAACTGCTCAGTAAATGCATTTGGAGAATTAATAAACAAAAATCCTACAAATATAATATTATGCTCTAAGAAGGAGAAAGTTTGATGAGTAATGTTATCTCCTTTCAAAAAGAAATAAATGTTTTCACATCATAGAAATAAATCTGGAAATAATTAATTTTCACAAAATTAATGAGAAAAATCACAAAACTAATAAGGGTATAAAAGCAAGGTTGCCAATTTTAAGAACAATCCATGAAATGAAAAACTTTTTTATAAAATTTTAAACAAAAAAAGAGTAACTAGATCATATAATTTAAAAATGATACTTATAATAGCAAAAAAAGTGAAAATATCTAGAAATTAAGAATATAAAAAACCTCCCTGACACAAATTTTAAAACAATTATAAAGGACACACAAAGTAATATATATTTTTAAAAGAAGTTTTATACACTATTAAAAAGGATGACTTGAGTTCTTTATTCTAGATATTAATCCTTTCTCTGAAGAGTAGTTGGCAAAAATTTTGTAGGCTGCCACTTCACTATGTTGGAGTTTCTCTGTGCTGTGCAGAAGCTTTGACCCAGTCAAAAAATGGGCATCTGAAATGAGGAGTCGCTTCTCAAATAAA
This sequence comes from Hystrix cristata, assembly GCA_004026905.1. Lineage (NCBI taxonomy): Eukaryota > Metazoa > Chordata > Mammalia > Rodentia > Hystricidae > Hystrix > Hystrix cristata. The sequence goes on from PVJO010024924.1 coordinate 23,438, forward strand.
GCTGTACAAGCAGCCAATAAACACATGGAAAAGGTTGAACAACACTGGACATTAGAGAAATGCAGATTAAAACAACACTGAGAGTCCATCTCACTCCAGAAAGAATGGTTATTTA
>PVJO010024925.1:0-23551 GCA_004026905.1 Hystrix cristata
ACCTCATTCCTTCCAAAATAATTCTATTCTCAGATTTAAATCTATGCTTACTAAAAGAATTGTAAGAGCTAACAAAGCCTTCAGAACCTCTAGTGTGTATAATTTAGACTTTCTTTATACTCCCCAAATAGTTACGTAAGAAGTCATTTTAAATACAGGTCATTTAGAAAGGATTTGAATATTAACACATTATAGGAAGCAATTTGGTTGGCAGGAAACTGATTTTCTCTTTATTGGAGGAACATCAGCTTAATAAACATTCCGGTTCCCTTTTCTTAAGGATCTGGGTACTTTACAAAATGAGGCAAGAGCCAGGGAGCGAGAAGTAGGAGACGATAGGAATGGAGAGTGGCCCGGAGGACCATACACGGGGCCCGCAAAGACCCCCACGGCAGAAGGAATAGAGCGAAGTGAAAAGCCCTTTATAAAAGGATCACAGAAGACTTCTGATTTACCTCAATGATGCAGCATTGAAGCCTCAGACTCCTAAATACAAAGACTCTTCTGAGCAGCCCCATCTCTTTAGGGAAAGAGACAAAACCTAGAATTGAATCCAGTCCCTGCTCACTGGGTCAGTGATCTAGATAAAAGCTTAAGATTCTTCAAGTCAAAATTTGTAAAATGATTCAGGAATGTTACATTTTAATATGCTGATACTCTTTTTTGTACTATGAGAAATCTACAGAACATCTTCTGTGAAACAACATGGAGTTCTAACGATAAGACCACACACTGCTTTGCCCAAAATGTTATCTTGACCCCTGTTAAGATATCATAAAAAGTCAATGTCAAATTGCAAAAACAAACAAACAAAAAAACAAGAAGCAAGAGATCACTAAATCTTAGTTATATTTTAAAACATTGAGTTACTGACTTTTAGTAGAATTTTTAACAGAGAAATTCGCAGATAACGGAAGAATCATTGATAATGTTAATTAAACAGGTGCACAGATTTTTATTTTTTTTTAACAAACCCAACTTCCAAATTCAAAAAACAGAGGATGCTGCTTCTCCAAGTGTTTCAGAATGTGAGCTTTGGGGATTGATAGGGATGTATGGAAATTTTCAGGAAGACTTTGATCCAAATTAATGCTACGAATTTACAATCGCTGTATTTCAGATGCTTTGTTCTCATTACCACTCAATCTATTTTATGCCAACTTTTTGCTTATACTACTCTTAAACACACTATTCACAATTTATTTTCCTCCTTTTCCCCAGCATGCCCACGTCTGCACTGTGGGACTCTTCCAGTCTTGAGAAGATTGTTTAGAGCAGAGCTCTTAAATAATCTGTAATGAAGAACCAGATTTTCCGATATTGTTTTTTTGTTTGAAATCTGCTGTGGATCAATCCTATTATCCAATAAAATGAAAATGCGTAAAATGAAATTACTAAGACAAAAACATATAAGCCACATTTTTATTATTAAATTCAATAGTCATTCTGTTCCATTGCTATAAAAGTTTTTAAATTCTTGCTCCTAATGGTTCTACTTATCTCATTAAGTGCTAGGAACAACTCCCAGACTGACACTGGCCATGTTTCTCAGTTTGAGTAGCGTTCATTTAGAGGGTTCTCGTTAATTTAAACTATCATGATTCCCCTCGTACAAAAAGACACTGAGTTAGAGGGATTAATTCTACACAGTAGCTGGAGCAAGAAATGGTAACTTTGATTTACGTAGCACATTTTTGTTTCCCCAACTTTTCAAATGTTCATGCCCATTTATTTTCAGAACACACAATGTGATGGGTAGCTGAAAGCGCCTTACTCTACAAGAAAGAAACCAAAATATCCTCATGATGAAAATGCATTTATTTAAGTGCAGATGTTTCTTGCCCACCATTTTCTGGTATCCCATTCTAACAGTCTGGACAGAACACATCCCGAGCAGTGAACTGAATTACTGACTTTTTAATTTAACTCAAGAAACATTTACTGGGGCTGGGGATTTAGCTCAGTGGGTAGAGTGTTTGCCTCACAAGCACAAGGCTCTGAGTTCAATCCTCAGCACCAAAAAAAAGAAAAAAAAGAAAGAAAGAAAGAAACATTTACTGAGTGCTGGTACCTGTCATGCAGAGCCCGGCCCCTGTGGGAAATCTGAGGGGCAAATAAGATGTTATTCACGTTTCAATAGGATGGATGAAGCGCACGATTACTACGCTTAGTGCACGGCGCAACATGATAGTGATAAGTGTCAGAAAAGTTGAGAAGAGGTTCGTTTTGGTACCACTCGAGGTGTGTCTTGATGCACAGTAGCTTTCAGAATTGCTGAAATACATTTTTAATGAGAAGTCAGAATAGCGTGACTGAAGTCTAAGAAGCAGGAAAAAAGCGGACTACAGACACCAGTTCATCCTAGCTGGATTTTTGGTATGTGACGATGACTTCTTGAAAATAAAGCTGGAACAATAGACACATATTAAATCATGAAGGAGCTTAGCCAGGAAGCTATGGAGTCTGGGTGTCTTTTCGTCCCACAGGTATGACTCCACAGCCAAGTGAATCTCTGCTCTCTCCACCTGTGCTCACCTGGATTTAACACATTATCTCAGTCCACAGTAGGCAATTGTAACTATACATAGATTAGCCAAAAGCTATATTGCAGAAAACTCAATAGGAAAACAAAAGGAGAATTACATACACAACAAAATTCATCAAACAATGTCCTTATTAAACATTTGTGTCCTTCCTAGTTACTCACCAAGTTCCTTATTGGCTATCAAGAAGATTCTTTTAACTTTTCTTTCTCCATCTCTCCCTCTTCCTCTCCCTCTCCTTCTCTCTCATTCTCTGATCAATTTAAAAATCTCCATTTTCATTGTCCTCATTCCATTCAGTAAACAAGAAACTGTGGTTAATATCCTCCTGTTAACCTATAAAGTGAAAGCATAAGCAGCATTTACATTTCACCCTCCAGTTTGAATGGAGAACCACAGAGACATTTATCAGATGATAGTTTGCATTGAAATAGCATGTCCTATAAAGGTGGGGGCCCTGTGCCAGGCAGAGGAGTGTTTTGAGAGTAGAGAAGCAAATGGAGAAACAAAGATGATAGGAAACACATGGCATTTGAGAGGCAGAATGAACAGTTCCTGGCCTTGAGTTGCAAAATCATTTTTAGCTCCAGCTCTACTTGGAGTCTTTTTTTGTGAATACCTTTATAGCCTTACAATATGTTGTTTTTTATTTTAGTTAGCTTTAATGAGTTTTTGATCATGAAGAGGCACTGTACTTCTAATCTGATTATGAAAGAAGAGGAACATAATAACTATAAATCACCTTCAAATATGCCCAATTTACAAATAGCATAATAGAAACCAGGTACTAACTGTCTCCAGAATAAATCAGTATGATCTTACTCTCCCTAGTCTTCATGAAGCAGAAGAGGCTCAACATATATAGCTTTAGGTTGCAAAAGATCTAGTCTCGGAAGTTAAATTTCCTAATAAAAGGAAAATGACTGAAGTAGGAGGAAATCTAAGAATAATGTCATCAATATTGTGTTATATATACTGTCTGGCAACTCCTTCTACTTTCTCTCATTTTTTGAAAACGTAATATAATAGCTATATGAATCCAGATATGAACTCAGAATTAAAAGTAATTATTTCCTTCTCAAATGAAGTTTTTTTAAAAAATGCAAAGCTGACAGACAGATGGTAGAAGTCACATGATCTTGACCACATGAATGCGTCGTCACCTCTGGCCATGAAGGACACCTGCGAACATGGCCCCTCAGGAAAGCAATAGAAAAGTTCACAGATACTCCGCCAAGAGATAAAGTCACCAGCACAGGACAGAGCAGACAATAGGTCTCAGAACATTGCATTCTATGATTTAAAAGGGCTGGTTGCTAATAAAATTCAATGGTGATGACATGATTTCCCCAACCATACTTAAGTAACAGTAAGGCTACCCAAATTGAACTTTTTCATGAATTCAGACACCAGAAGCCATTTCCAGACGTCCATTGCAAAAATTCTAAAATATAACTATTATATCCAGTCCAACGGAACGGTAAAGTGAAAGCACTTATTGCTGGTGACATTCCAGGGAACAGTTAAAATTGCTTTACGGCTTTTGGTAATGGAAGTGGACAGCGGTGTAACAATACATAATAAGGTGAGTTTAGTTTTATGTCCTGAGAACAATCTGCTTTACCCTTATGGTTCAATTCTTTAAACTGTTTCAGCTTTAAGTAATTACAAACGATAGCTGGCAAGTGACAGTTATAACCGGTGCGGCAAATGGACTTGGTTGTAGTGTTGTGGTCTCCCCCATGTACTATTACCTTTGACTTTCAGAGAACACGCCATAAGTGAGGATGTCACATGAAACAAATGCTCCTGACTTACAGTGAGTTTATAAGGGTCTCCTTCAAGCAAGACCAGCTGCAAGCCTGTGGCTAGTGCTGCTTCCCAAAGGGTAGTACCTACAACACTGACAGTGCATGAGCTGCTGCTGGGAGAGAAACTGCATTTTACTCAATAGCTCTATTTGTATTTAAAAGTTAATATTTTAAAATAAATACAATGATGATATGACATCCATGGTTGCATGGATGTTATTAACATGTTTTAAAATTAATATATTAAAATAAACATAATGATCATATGAAAGCCGTGCTTTCATGGCTATTATGGCTCAAGATGTTTTTCAGTTTTAAAAAAGTCTATACTAAGAAAACTATTAAATAAATAATAGCGTAAGTGGTAAATGGGAGAAACGAAAAGCATCCCATGTTGGTGTACAAATGACTTTGTGTGCCAGTTAATCTTAATTGTCATCTTGACTGGAGTGAGAGATTCCTGGAGAGGTAATGGGATGGTGGGACTTCTGTATCCATCAATGGATCAGGCCATTGAGAGTCATAGCTTAATAATGTGCTGTTAGGAGATGGAACCAGTTGGACAGAGGTACTGGGGGCATGACTTGGAGGGTACATTCCCTGCTCTTCTCCCGTGCAATGCTTTCCAGCCACATGGAGGGAGCAAATTCACTCTGCCACACCCTTCCACCATGATGTTTCTGTTTTAGAGCCAGCTGGTCATGGACTAAACCCTCTGACACTGTGAGCCAAGTTAAAACTTCCGTCCTGTAAGTTGTGGGTGTTGGGTATTTCGGCCCACCAGTAGGAACATTTACCAATATTCTGTGGAAGCCAGCCCCCAGGATAGCTTTGGAGGTCCTCCACTCCTCTTATTCATGCCTTTACATAGTTTCTCTCACAAGGAATAGAACTGACATACCACAAATAGGATATTGTGCAAATAAAAGAGTGTGAGTCGCAAAATTAGTGCATGAGGCATTGAGAGTCCCTTTGCTACTTTCGACCACTCATTTTGGTGAGTGTTAGCCACTATGGCATGAAAAACAGCCCAGTAGAGAGGTTTCATAGCTAGGAGGGAACTGAGTCCTCTTGCCTATAGCCCTGTATGTGAGCTGACATTTAGACTGCAACCACAAAGGGTACTCCCAGCCACAACCACCTGGCTAAGCATTCTCAAATTTCTGACACACAGAAACCCTCTGAGTTACATGTTTATTGTTGTTTGAAGCTGCTAAAGTTGGGATATTTTGTTATGTGGCAGTCAAAAAACAGTGATAGAAAAGTAATAGCATGACCAAGACTCAGAAACAATGAGAGAGAATCCCACTTATCATCACCCATATGAAGCTCTGTTCATTCTCCTCCCCTTTTCTGAACTGTCTCTCCCACAGGGCTGAACTGAGATCTAACAGAAAGGTACCTGTCTCTCCACTTTTTGCTGAGGCTGCATGCAGGACTCCCCATGTAGCAGAGTGTTTATTATCACTGTTCCTTCTGACAACGAGAGCAACAGGCTTTTGATGAAAGCAAAGACTCTGTTGTCAAGAGAAATCCAGCATATCCCAAGAACAGGCAGGTCCTAGAAATGTGATTTGAAGATCTAGACTCCAAATGTTACTTGACTTGCTCTTTCTATTGTTCTCTTTCTGTTTTCAAAAGGGATCCCAAAGCAGCTGCCATCTCTCAGCTCTGTCCTCACATGTAACTTTATAGTTTTCCTGTGTCCCTACCTGAGTGTGCTGTAAATTCAGAATAACTGTTTGTTAATACTTGACAGGTCTCCTTTGAAAACTTCAAAATGCATTTCTTCTTTTATTTTAAAGTACTTTATTTTAAAGTATTTTCTTCTTTTTATTTTAAAAATCTACTCGGGTTTTAGGGGGATATGTTTTAACTGGATATATTAATGGGGTGCAATTTGATGTTTCACATGAATACATTATACATCGATCAAATCAAGGTACTTACCATATGCATCATCATTGCCTTATGGTGCAAATATTCAAAAACCTTTCTTCTAGCTATCTGGGAATACACAATATCTTATTGTTAGCTGTAGTTACTCTATTGTGCAGTAGAACACCAGAACTACTTCTTTCCATCTAATTATAATAAGCATATACCTGTTGACTACTCTCTCTCCATGCACTCCTACTCCATTCCCTCCCCCGCTTCTAGTAATCACTGTTCTATTCAGCTCTGCCCCCATGTACAGTTTTACAATTTTCTATAAGAAACCTTATAGTTTTCTATAAGACCAATCGTTTTTAAGAATTCACATGAGTAAGGTTATACAGTTTTCATCTTTCTGTGTCTGACTTATTTCACTTAAAGTAATATCCTTGAGATTTCTTCATGTTATCTCAATGGAGATGACTTATTTTTATGGCCAAATAGTATTCCATTGTGTAGATGTGCTTTTTCTTATCCATTCATTTGTTCTTAGGCATTGCAGTTGATTCTAACTCTTGTTCTTATGACGAGAGCTGCAATAAACGCCAAGAGTGTGGATAATTCCTTTGAAGTACTGATTCCATTTTATTTTTTATATATTCACGGGAGTGAGGTTGCTGAATCCTGCACTAGTTCTATTTTTAATTTTTCAAGGAACCTCCACACTGCTTCCCAAACTGGATGTAGTAATTTACAGTTCCACCAGCACTGTGGAAGGGCTCCTTTCTCTCTACATCCATACCACTTATCTTTGTCTTCTTCATACTAGTCCTTGTAATTGAGGTCAGGTGACATCATGCAGCATTTTGATTTGTGTTTCCCTGATGAACAGTGATGTTGGGCATTTCCTCAATATATCTATTGGCAATTTGTATGTCCTCTTTTGCCCATTTTAAAATTGTATTTGTTTTCCTGCTATTGAGTTAGTGAATTGCCTCATGTACCGGGAATATTAACTCCTTGTTAGAAGGGTAGTTCACAGGTATTTTCTCCCATTCTGTAGCTTTTCACTCACTGATATTTTTTCATGGTTGTGCAGGTTTTTAGTCTGATGAAATCCCACTTGTCCATCTTTGCTAAAACAACTGTTTCTTTATCTCGCTCAGTGTCGGCAGGCTCCATTTCCCATAAGAAGACCCTTAGTAGCAGGGCTGCCGCTTCCCACCCTCACACAGAAGTCTCGGGAAGATTTCTTTTATGCTGTTGGCCTCAAAGATTAGGAAGCAAAGAACCAGCAAGAAGTGAGTAGTGAAAGGGTGAGCAGAATTCAAGCCATTTTCAATATGGACTCAGACGCTCTCACCCACCTTTTTATTTTGATTTCCCAATTCCCTTTTCACCGTCAGCGGAAGTTTCTTATGAGACTCAGGATATGCATGCTGCGAATGTGATCCCCACTGTGTCAGCATTTCCGTAACTGCTCCTGCCACTGGCTACTCCCAGATGATTGCTAAAATTACATATCCTGGGATTTAACTACAGACCAGACCGCAGTGTTTTTTAATCTTCTCTAGAATTCCTTTCAAATAACTAAGGAGCTAATCATCCTAGCCCTGGTTTTTTCTTTGTCTTTAGTTTGGGCCTTTGAAAGACACTCTCCTTAGAACAGAAGCCCCTTTGCTTTTACAATTTTCAGGCTACTTTTGTTGGTGGAGAGTAAGAACCAAGCTTGTGCGTTTCCCTAACTCCTGTAGAAGAGACTCCATGAACTAAGCTCTTGAGTTACCTGCAGAGTCTTCTAGTCCCCTGGCATGTTAGCCACCCAGGTCTCCGCACTCAGTGGAGACCTAAAATCTCACACTATCATCACTTGCTGATGCTTGTTCAGGAATCATATGTGCCCACATCACAAGCAACCCAGAAGGAAGCTATTCTTGGTAGAGATGTAAATAAACTACCCCAGGAACTATTGTTTCTCGTTCTGAATCTCTAAACACAGCTTGGGAGAGTCTCCTCCTTCCATCTGTACGGGAGGGAGGTTGCAGTAAATGACACTGGTCACTTTCAGCTCTGTAGCCTCAAGCCTGTGTGTGACCCTGGGGACAGCTCAGAGAACCCACACATTCCTGGGGGCATGTGTTCGTCCCTCCACCCTCAGCTTTCCATTCCTCCCTGCTGGCTGCTATGGTCATTGTCATCGGCCGTGGCTGCTCGTTTGCTGTGTCTTTTCTTTTTCCCATTCCTCATACTTTCTTTCTCCCTGTAAAGACTATACTTGAGAAAGAGGGTGTGAGAGATATGCTACTTCTTTATATAAAGTATTCTCTTCTTGCTTCCTCAAAAAAGTCCTTCCAGGAAAGGAAATAGAAAGGCATCCCTTATTCATATACCATTTCCTTCTGGAATGGTTTCTCAATTATTTTGTTATTTGTCACATTTAGGTTCCCCCACCAACTCTCCGTGAAAACAGCCAATTGTGTGCCTCGTTCCCTTCTTCAGCCTTTTTTGGAAACAATAATAATTGTGGTTGTTTGTATCAACTTATATGCTCAATATGCTAAATTAATTGAACCAAAGCCTCAAGGAAATCTGCTTTTGAGGGAAGTATGCCTCAAAGACATCAGAATTATTTAGAAACATCAGTGGTTCAGAAAATACTTAATGCAGTCATATTAAATTGTCCCCAATGTGAGATGAGGCAGAAAATCAAAAAGAAAGAAAAAATTCCTAGACAAGAGTGTCTAGTAAACTTCTAAATAGTTTGCAGCTGTGTGGCATGTGGTATGACTGGGTAAACAAACTGAAGAAGCACATTTGAGTTGGAGGATTCTTCTGGCTGTAATTGTACTTTACATCTCTTTCTGTGGTCAGACACAAGGTAAAAATTTTAGGGGCTTTATTAATAATCACCATGCCTTCTTAGATTAGAGAAATTCCTTATTAATTTGAGTTCTATAAATATAGGTTTTATGCATCTGAAGTTGATATTTAAAAAAAGAGAGAAGCTACTTCTGAAGAAGAAATGAACAGGAGAGAATATAAACGAAATTTTAAAAAATTAAAATTCATGGCTGAAGGGCTAGTGCTCTATAATTTGGTTTTATGGAAAGAATGGACTCGTCTCAACTTCAGTAATTAAATTGTACCTCTGTATTCAACTGGTATTTTGAAACTCCATTGCTTACTCAGTGATCAAAAAGTCTTTTGAAGCCTTTATGCAAGAGAATACAAATTAAAAAAATTAGGATCAATAAAAGCTCAATTATTTGTACTTCTTTTATATTAATTTAAAATTTTAAAGTATGACTCAGTGAAAAGATCTATTTCAATGAAGTTTTGATTTTCTATATAAGAAGAATTATCCTAAAGTACTGAATTTATAAAACTGATAATTCAAAATGAAATACTTTTGAGGGCTGCTATTTGATGGTGTGAATGTCTGTCATAAATTGTTACGTTGGTATGACTATAATACTAATGAATGAATGTTTTCATTTTTGTAACTAAACTTTTACTTTGGAAATTATTGTAATATAATATTAGAAAAGTGTTCTAATTTTTAAAAATCATTACTTTGATGTTCAACTGAATAAAATTGGTAGGTCAATAAATTGTTCAGTGAATATGAAAGGAATTTGAGATGGAATAAATATGACCTGAAAAACTAAGTAATGTTAATAGAAGTCACTTAAATTCACTGGTAAGAAAATAAATCTTAATTAACACTATACAGTACTAAGGATCTACCAGTGTTTCGCCCAGTAGATTAAACAATAATAATAATATAATTATTAGAACTAGTAAAAGTAATGGTAATGGAATACAAATAGAATTACTTAAAATGAAGTGAGCACTGTAATAGATGCTTTATGTTATTTCATTTAAAATTCAAAATACCCCCCTGAGAAGATAAATTACAACTGTATAGAAGAGCAAACTGAGACAACAAATGATGAATTTGCTGAAGATAGTATGAATAGGAAGTAGGAGAAGACACCAGCAATTAAAAACTGATTCACTCGCTCCAGACCCTGAGTCACTCTTGGCAAATTCTTTCTACATGATCTAGAAGATCTGTGAACTTCTTGCATGGACCTTCCTGGTGCCTAAAACAGTGTGGCACGATGTGACGAGCACAGAAATTGTTATGTCCCTCAAAGTATGTCCTGCAAAGGATGCATGAGGCCAGAGACAAGTTAGTAGTTATGTACAGAGGCTACTTCAGATGGCCTGTAAATGGCTTTTGGAAATTGAAAGAGGAACCCAAATGAAAACAAACAAATAAAGCTATTTGTGTGACTAAGAGGTTGGAAATACTTCATGATGGAAAATATCTATATCCTCCAAAGTCATTACAGCCCTAGCTCCTCAGCAAAATCCATGTCATCATTCTCTGCTCTGCTTCCAAGTTATAAGTTATATTTACTGTCCGTTGTGTCTCTTTTGTATATTTTGTTTCTCGTGTAGCTTTTTTAAATGTTTAAGAAAGTCTGCTGAGTAAGCTAGGATTTCTGAGGGAGAGTTACCCTGTCTTATCTTTCTTTTTATCATCCTACTATTTGCTAGGAGCTTGATTTACCACAAACTACCCAAAGGAACTTCGAATTAGACTGTAGTGATAAAAATACCAAGAGTAGTGAATGGTTATGAATGGCTCTGTAAGGATGATCATAGTAGTGTTCAAAAGCCAGACAGTTTTCCTTTTATGACTATAACTCGAGAACCAAAGCTGAAACTTTTGTGAGCTGAGAGAGAAGGCTCTCTCAGATGACTGGAAAGGTGGTAAGGGAGGCTTAGGAAACCCAGAAGGAAGGTTGAAGTACCTTGGGACAGAAACCGTGAACAGCCTTTACCGCCCCGAGGCCTACAGAGGCCGAAGCACGGTGGCGTGGCTTGTATCTAGACATCCTCCCAAAGCCTTTTGTGCTCAGAGGTGGGGCTTTTGGGAGTGTCTGAATTTTGAGTGTGTGATGCTGGATCAGTCCACTGGTTGGTTTAGCATGGTGCTGGGTGTGGGTGGAGGATTTACTGAAGAGGGAATGTCCACCTTGGGTGTGAGTGGCACCAATCAATAGGCTTGCCACGTGGATGGAATACAAAGGAGAAGAAGGAAAGCTCACTGCCTCCTGCCTGCCACGTCATAGACCGTTTCTCCTCTGCCATGCCTTCCTGCCGTTCCCCCTGTCTTGGACCATGGATCGAAACCTCTACAAACTGTTTGTAAAAATAAAACTCTCTTCCTTTAACTTGTGGGTGTTTGAGATTTCGTCCTAGTAGCAAGAAAGTAACCAAGACACGTGGCAACATTGGTCAGATGAGACCTAAGTAGGTGCTAACAAACAGAACTATGTTTGCAGGTAAAGTACTTGCCTCTAAAACTCCACAGTGGGGTGGCAGGATCAGAGATAAACACGTAAATACCCTAATGTCTGTCTCTTAGTCTCTTTCTCTCCCTTCTAGCTCTTTGATATATATCTGCTCTTTTTCACTGGACAAAACCAACAGGAAGTAAGATGTAAGAGAGTTGACGACTCAATCCATAGAAGCCAGCCTGCTGGGGCACAGACACACGGAGCAGGACAGGGACCGGATGTGGAAGACAAATGGAGGGTAACCAGTGCAAGACACCTTCCTGTTTCATTTGGATATTGTTACTTGTAACAAGTGTTGTTACATGTGACTGTTTCTTGCTGAATAATATTTGGATGATCACCAGGTACAGAATGATTTATTACTTATTGCTACATAATTATTTATGCAATTATATAATTTTCCCTTATGTCTTATTTTATATTTTTCTCAAAATCATCTCATATTGATCCACTGATTTTATATTTTAAGTATATTTATTTTAGACAATTTATCTAATAATAGTAAAAAACACAGTTTACTCTTAATTTAAAGAATGATTATTAACGTTGCCCTTTACTTCTTAGGAGGTCTGTAATTCAGCCTCGTTTGATGTGTTCTTCTTCAGGACTTTTTTTTTTTTTTTTGATGCTTCAGATTTCCAAACCACAATGTTATATTAATTAAATTATTTGTAATGTTTAGAAAAATACATTAACTACTTTCAAGAAGAGTACTGTTTATGAGAAATGTAGAAGTGTGGTAATATACCTCTTACTCATAGACAAACTTATTAAGGCTCTTTGGCTCTTTAGCCCCAGAAACTAGCAGGAAACCACAGTAGCCTTGAGAAAGACACCCCTCCACCATTACAAACACAAACAGAAACTTCTGAAACGTTCCAGAGGACCAACGCCGTTGACTTGCATTTTATTTCTTCACACCCTTTATGCACAGACTGAGCCAAGTATGAACATTGACATTCTATTTCCGTGTAGATGGAACTGTGCTTCGCCCTCGCAAAGTCACATTTCCCATCTTAATGAGCCTGTTAGAAGAAGTCAACTATTTCTAGCTTTACGGGCTACCACAATATGACATTCGGTTTCCGTAGTGTAGTGGTTATCATGTTCACCTGACACAATATGACATTCGTCTTTCATTATAATTGCTGATTGTTACGGTTTATATCTAGATGTCCCCCAAAGCCTCATCCACTCATTATTGGGGCTTTTGGGAGGTGACTGAATCATGAAGACGTGAAAGTCATTGGATTGATTAGTCCACTGATGAGTTTATAAGTAAATGTGATGTAGGGAAGTGAAGCCTGGTTGGAGGAGATGGGTCACTGGACACATGGCCTGGAAGGGTATATTTTCCTCCCTCCTTCCTTGATTTCCCCTCACTGCTTCCCGCTGCCTTGATATGAGCTCCTTTCCCTCTGCCATGTCCCTCTGTCCTACCATCCTGCTTTGGAGCCAGCCGACTGTGCACTGAAATCTCTACAAACTGTGAGCCAGAATTAACCTCTCCCTTAAATTGTGGGTGTCAGGTATTTTGTCCCAACAATGAGAAAGTAACTAAGACACTCACATAAAATCATTGTTGGAGTTGGAGGAGAGCGCAGAAGGAGGAAATTTAAAGAGAAACAAATTTAATGGTTCCACTTTGACCAGTTGAAACAAAGAAGCCTGTTCAAGCTCCCAGTGGGTAATTTAGTTTGGAGTTCAGAGGAGAGGCCTGGCCCACAGACACAAATCAGGGAGCTGTTATTGTGATGACACAGAAAGCCAGGAGCAGGAATGCATGACAGGGAGAAAGCAGAGTTAGGCAAACAGCTCTTCATGAATTAGAAAGCATGTTCGGAGATAGGAGGATTTCTAGACATTAAAATGTATATTTAAACTACAATAGCTAAAACTGTATGGTACTAAGTTGCAATAGAGATTCATGATAAGAGCTCAGAAAGAGATACAAGTCTGTGTGGATCGGAATACATGGTAATGGTCTTATTTCCAGTCTGCGCAGCTCACGCAACAGAGCCCTCAGGGCATGCAAGACCTCCACTTTCTTGGGATGTTGTTATTTATAAAACTTGTTGATATTTTGACTATTTTAATGAACTAAATTGAGAAGCTAAAACTTTAGGAAAATGTTATATTTTACCTTTAATTTATATGGAGTTTATTTTGACATAATTTATAAAGACATTAGCATACAAACAAAGGAGTTTTGCAATTCTGGGGTAAGGGAGGTATTTATAAGCATAGTATATAAGATAGAAATGGTATTAAGAAGTTTATAAAAAGTAATATGTTAAAACAGCAAAAAAATGAAAAGACAGGGAAAACACTTTGAACAAAACCAACAAAGCATAATTTTCTTCATATATATGGATGTTTTGTAAATGACCAATAGATATTCATAGAAACACAGAAGACTAGTTCAAAAAATTATAAAAATTATGAAAAAACCTAAATAGCAAATAACATATGAAACAGTGGTTGTTTAATTATAAAAACAAACTAAAACAAAAGCAAAACACTTTTTCTATCATTAGATATGCAAAGATGTAACTTCAGTCTTATACTACTGATGGAGATAACTTTGGTGATCCACATCAGATGACTGGCTAAGGCAGACAGTGATTTCCAGACAAAGCAGCAGTAATGTATAATCTATGCCACATGTATTTCTTACTATCTGACATCGACTCTCCCCCTCCGAATGGTGGGACTTGTATGCCCTCCCCTTTGTAACCTTTGTAATTGCTGGGTAACCTTTGTAATTGCTTCTATTAACAGAATGTGGCAGAGATAATACTGAATGACTTCAAACTCCAGGCTGTAACGTGCAGTAAGGTTTCACCCCTCCCTTCCTCCTTCACTCTCTGCCCACCCCCGTCTCTCTCCCCTCTGCCCTCTTCTTTCTCTTTCTCCCTCCTTGCCCCACCATCCTTCTGCAAAAGATAGGCCTTCAGGTGAGATTACGCATCACCCATGTCATACACGAGAGAGTAATCGAGTTTAGGGATGATTCCAGCTCCTTGACCCCCAGTCTTCTACACAAAATTCAAATACACAGGAGAGGAAATCCACCCCTGTGGTGTCTGAATTTCTCACATACAGAAACTATAGGAGATAAAAAAATGATTATTGTTATTTCAAGCCATTGAGATCTGAGATGACTTTTTATGGCACAATACGTGACTAATGCAATCACTCTCAGCATCATACATTGAAAGCCTTAATACAGGGATATCTATTTGTTAATTTATCTTGAGGAAGCAATTAGGCAAATACAGAATATTTACATACAGGAAAGCCTGCTATAACTTCCAGGTTTTTTTATACTTATAAAAAGATAATATCAAATACTGGGAACTGCTTAAATTGTGATATGTCCATAAATGGAATATTATTTAACTATTAAAAACAGTTAATCTGTAGTTGGCATGGAGAGTATTTCAGTTTATATAACTGGGTAGAATGTTAGATTTTTTAAAATTTTGCATGCAGAATCCCATTCTTCTGGGAAATTTTTTTTATTATTTAGATGGAAAAGCCTTGAAAAATATACATCAAAATTGTAAGGTGGATATCACTCACCATCAAGTAAAATAAGCTATTTCTATTTTAAAATTTATAAAGATATACACAAAAGCACTTTAAAAAGCATTTAAAAAGTCCTGGTCCATAGTTTCACATGTAAGGAAAAAGTCTCAGAAACTCTAAATGGCTTGCCCAATATCATTTAAAGGTTATTCGAAAAGAAAACTTGACATACCAACTCCAAAGCTTATGGTCTTTGTGCTGGAAAAGGAAGCATCAAAGAGTGTTTCAAATTTATATTGTACTATATACTAGGTGCTGGGTATAGAAAATTATATAGTTATTTTTAATATTGTTTTTCAATACATTTTACTTACTTTCAACAGCCTAAAATAATAACAAGAAAAGGCATATTCTATTCCTCATTATTACAGGACTAGTCCAAGGGATAATTCCAAATTCACCAAAGTTTGTCTTCAGTAGTCTTCACATGGCCCTTGTCCTTCAAATTTCATTACCTAGACATATAGCCAGGTGTCTCTTTTCCCCCCAGAAATGTTGGTTCTGGTCATAAGAGCTAAATTAGTTAAAGTACATTGTCTGGCAATTCCATATCATCAGCCGAGAAGCAATTAAAATTTTCGACAATTATGATTTTAAATTATAGTGTTTGATTTATCATTATGTTGTTTCAGGAGGCTGCATAAAAAAAATAAGTCATTGTGACTTTTTGTAACCTGGTGACATTTTGCAAAGCATTTTCTAATTTTACCATAGTCTATGGAGAGGTATGCTATTGACTAGAAAAAGGCCTAAGGAATTAGCAGCTAGAGCTCACAATTCCACAAAGAGGAGGAAACTAAAGTGCAGAAAATACCATTACCCAAAAATCAAATACTAAAAAGCGAGTTAACCAGAATTAGAAATCAGATTTCCTAAAGGCTTGTCTACTTCTTTCTGTGCTACATTCCATTGCAAGATAATGCCATAATGGCATAGATGGGCCAAAGAAATGAGTGACTACTGCCAGTAGGTGTTTGCTGTCTGTAGAATGCTCAGAACACAGTCATTTCTGGATTCTATTTAATTAACAAGACAGTGCTAAACGTGGACTAGGGATGTGTCTCATGCTATATAGACTGCATCCAGGGCCATTGTTTAAATAATTGAGTGGTTATGGCAATCTTCCTAAATCATTACAAATTATTAAGCAGCATGTGGTACAATTGGGACCAGGAAGGCTCAGATGTAATGAATGACGGTCTTTGGAGAGAGCCATTTCTTCACAACAGACAAGTAATTCATTAGGGAAATATAAGAAGCTCCAACTGTACTAATTAAACATATTGAAAAATGTTCTATACATACAATCTTTTGCTTCTTGTATAAATTAAAGCTGAAAGCAAAGATCAATTTCTCAATAAGCAATCAAAAAGATGTAAAAGACTTGTTCATTGACTTGGTTTTTTTTAATAAAAAATAGCAATTATTTTGTATGAGGAATTTCTAATTTTTATTTAAAAGTGTTTATTTAATTCAGATTTGAATGCTTGCATGCAACAACAACAAAAAAAGAGCAAATCGGAAAAAGTCAAAGGAAGAGAGAATTAGGATATTACTGATTGGTATTTTAGAGGAGTAAGATTGAAAACAAAAATTTTAGAAATCTAGGTAACTGACAAGGCAGAAGAATTTTAAAATGAACAGAAGATCAAGAACAATTCTGTAGTTATTCTACCAAAAGTAATACACCAAAGACTAGAACCTCTTGAATTTAAATCTATCTGGGTAAATTACTCTGCAACCTTGGTCAGGGCTTTAATAAATCTGATGACGTCCTCCTTTTCTTTTCTTGGAACACACATATGATATCTTTATCATCTTTCAGTTTTCATATGTGACTTTTGAAGCTTTTCCTTTCTGCTACGTATCAATTCATTTTATAATATTGTTTTCTGGGTAACCACTACAGGGGTACATGAATATACCCAAAAGTCAAGCAGAATTTTTTTGTTATCATTTCAGCCTTTTTCTTTATTGGTGAGTAAATTTCATTCAAAATCATTGTTGGTAATATTTGTTGGGTCAGAAATCATTTTACGATACAGTACAATTTAATTGGATCCCCTAACAGATAAAAATTTAGCCTCTTCTTAAGAAAGAATGAACAAAAGGTTTGCAGATTATGTACCCACATTTCAGAAAAACCAAATTTCTAATATTGGTGAAATATGATCTAACATTCAATTAAGGCAAATAAGTCAAGATTTTTGCATGGATTCCATTAATCAAACTTGCTATTACTTCAATTAAATTTGAAATCCCTTATTTCTCCAATTCATAAATACTATCTAGTGGAGGACTTGCCTTGAGTGAACTCAGGACATTGCATTTCCATTACTTTGAAGGATAATTTGCCTGGGAGTTTCCCTGTTTATCACCCATATTTACTGCACTGAGCCTGGAGAAATAAGTTGTTTTGAAATGCACAAGTCTTAAGGTTTTTCTTTAAATGCACATTTTTTTTTTCTGAAAAATGTTTAGGAGTTGAGAAAAATTATAACATAATTCTTGTAAAAATTTCTGAAAATTGGGCAACTTAGTTTAGTACTTAACATAAAACTAACATTTAAAATGGAATAACATAACATAAATCTAAAATAAGGACATGTCAAAGATTTATTGAACTTATTAGCAAAATACTAGCAGGATCATAAAATTGTTTGAAAAGCATTTGAGGAACCAAATACTTATAGGAAATGATGCAAGAAAGTAGGAATCAGATTGCTAGGGTAGATACAAAGCAGAAAAATAATCTAGCGTTAATATGCCATAACATTCATGTTTCTTCTTTCTACCAGGAAGAATTCGCGTGCATCTCCACAAAGTGAAAACCTACAAATTAACATGAAATTTCAGAGTTGGATCCTTAATTACTAGATGATAGTCAAACAATGCTTCATTTCTCTAGGTAATTAATCTTTGAGCAGCCTTGTAGACGATATTAAGATATTACTTCTTAGACCTTAATTTGGGATAATTTTTTAACACAAATTAATATGTAGAATGATAACCTTATGACTTTCAGGTTCTGTAAAGATCATGCTTATCAAACAAAATTAGCCACAACTTGTTGAATGAATCATAATATATAGTAAGAATTGAGCTGTTAATTTGTGTTTTTTAAGATGAGAATCTATAAATTGCTCTAATGAAAATTAAGTGCAGGCATTCTACTGTCTAGTTTGAAGTAAAAGCAAATTTAAACATTTTAAATCACAAAAGATCATAGTATGTTTGGAAAATAGTGAGCAGTTCAATGCGATCGGCATTTAGAAAGTGTGTATTTGACTGTGGGAAGTTTGGGTTACCTTGGGGACTCCCTGAACGAAACAGGGAGCCCGTGTGCGTTCTCAAGACAAAAGTCACATCACCAGCCTGGTTTTCAGAAAGGCTCTAGTTCTTCCCACATGCAAAGTAGTTCCTTAACTTTTAAAAATACATCCTAGATCACCTGTAGCATGAACGACAATGACATGGTTTTATTATATAAAATACAGGATTTCTGCGTTGAAAGCCAGGAGAGAGTCCCTTAGAATTTCCCTCTGCTACCCAAGGACTTGACGTGGATGAACAGGAATCTGCAAACACCTCTTTCCTGAAAAGATGAACACCCTTTCTTACTAATAACCGTGACTATGACCACGAGGCTGGTGCAGGTGAATGGAACTGGTGAGAGAATTTTTTATTGAGATAAGTCATAAAATAAAACGCAACCATGGTAGAATTACCATTCAGTTATTGGTCATATGTTCACAAGATTGCACCCATTATCTTTAATTCTAGAATATTTTCTTCAGCTCCAAAAGAAACCCCAAGCCTATTAGCAGTCATTTCTTATTCCCTCCTCCAGGCCTTGGTGACCACAAAATAATTATGTGTCTCTATAAATTTGCCTATTCATCTAATATAAATGAAACAGCATAATATGTGCTCTTTTCTGTCTGCTTTCCTGCACCTAAAATACTGTTTTCAAGGTTTATAGATGTTGTAGTTTGAGTCAGTACTTCACTTTTAGGGCTTCACTTTTACCATCAGGTGGATATGTCACACTTGGTTTACGTAGTCATCTGGTGATGGGCAAATGTGCTGTTTTCTGCTATTTGACTATCATGAGTAAAGTTAATATGAACACTTGTGTAAAAGCATTTTGTAGACCTACATTTTTAACTCTCTTAGAATGTAATTGCTAGATCAAATGGTAATTGCAACTCTAGCTTAATCGTCAAACTGTTTTGTAAAGTGGCTACACTACTTACATTTCCACCAGCTTTGTACGGAGGCTTTAGGTATCTCTTAATTAATTCCATTCAGTGATGTTTTGTAGTTTTCAGTGTACAGATCTTGAATTTATTTTGTTAAATTTATTTTGATGTTATTGAAAATGGAGATTTTAAATTTCTGTCTTTGATTGTTTATTGCTAACACACAGCATTACAATTTAACACTGTAAATTGATTTTAAATCATGCAAAACTTCCTTACTGGTTTTAGTAAATTTCCAGGGGACTTTTTAGGGTTTTATATATGTGCAAAGTCACGTTATCAGCAAACTAAAGGGGTTTTCCTTTTCTCTTTCCAAACTAGATCTCCTTTACTTCATCTTCTTACCTAATCATCCTAGTTAGAACCGCCAGTACAAAGCAGAATAGAAGCGGCAAGAACAGACGTCCTTATCTTGTTCCCAATCTTGAAGGGAGGGCTTTTAATCTTTTACTATTAAGTATGATGTGAGCTGCAGGTACTCTTTTTTAAATACATATGCTTTATCAAGCTGAGGAAGTTCACTTTTACTTCACATTTTTGTTGAGAGTTTTTCTAAGAAAAAAATGTTTGATTTTTGTCAAATGCTTTTTTGGTGCCTATGGAGATAATCATATCATTTTTGTCTTTTACTCTATTAATAATACAGTGTATTATATTATTGTCAGGTGTTAAACTATTAACATTCTAGGATAAATCCTCGTTGATCATGGTGTACAACACATATTCTAGCGTTTAGTTTGGTAGTATTTTGTTGACAATTACTTCCTCTATATTCATCAGGATTGTTAGTTTGTAGTTGTCTTTTTTCTTGTTGTCTTTGTGTGGCTTTGGTATCTGGGAAATACAGGCGTGGTACAATGTGTTCAGCTGCAGCCTTTCTTCTATTTTTTGGAAGAATTTGCAAATGATTCATATTAATTTTTCTTTAGTGATTTGGCAGATTTTAACAGTGAAGTGATCTAGTCCTGTGTTTTTCTCTGTGGGATGTTTCTGATTACTATTTTAATCCCTTTATTTGTTATTCATATTTTCTACTGCTTTTCTCCAAATATAGAATAACAATAAAGAGAAATTATTTTTAAAGAATCAAATAAATATCCTGAAGTTGAAAAGTACAATAACTGAAATGAAAATATTACTAAAGCCCTATCAAGAGCAGATTTGAGCAGGCAAAAGAATCAGTAAATTTAAAGACAGGAGATAATCAGTCTGGATGTCAGCACTGAAAAAGATGTTATAAAAATTAACATGAACTTAGTAACCTACAAACCACCATCAAGTATGCCAAAATAAGCCCAAAGAGATCCTAAGCCAGAGAGGAGAAACATATAATTAAAAACATTAATGTATACATCAAAGGGACCAACAAACTCCAAGTACAATAAACTCAAAGAGATTCACACTTCAACACATCAAAATCTAACTTTCAAAACATAAAGACAAAGAAAGATTCTTCAGAATAGCAAAAGAGATGAGATTACTGTAAAGAATCCTCTATAAGATTAAAAGCTGATTTCCTTTGGAAGCCGTGTAGGCCAAAAGGTAGAGGGATGGTGTATTCAAGCTGGGAAGAGGAAAAGACTGCCAAGAATTCAGCAAGAATTCCGCCAAGAATTCTGCATGCATGAAAACTCCCCTTCTATGTGAGACATCATCTCTATAGTTTTCTTTGCTTCTTGAAACATGGTTTCTTTTAGCTCACATCTTTATTGTAAATTTAAATTTATTTTAGCTGACACATAGCATAAAACACACACTTATGGGGTGCTACATGATGTTTTGATACATGTGTGTACTGTGTAACGTTTCAATCAGATTAGACATAATTTACTCCCCAAATATTTATCATTTATGGTGAAAATATTTAAAATAACTGACTTAAAGTCTTTCTCTAGTTATGGCAATATTTGATTTTTTTTTGTTGTTGTTGTTGTTTTTTAGGTGCTGGGGATTGAACTTAGGGCCTTGTGCTTGCTAGGCAAGAGCTCTACTACTGAGCTAACACCCCGAGACCCCAATATTTGGGCATTTTAAGGAATATTTTCTATTTTTTTGTCATTTGAATAAGCCAAATGTCTTGTTTATTCAAACGTTTTGTAAATTTTGTTGAAATTTGACATGCTAAATAGTGTAATGTAGAAACTCTGTAAATATAAATCTCCTCTTTCTCCAGGTTTGCTGCTTTTACTATTTGTTGTTTGTTTAGTGAGTCTTCATACTTAACTTTGTATTTGTCTCGCATGTTGTCCCTTAAATTTTCATGCAGTTAGGTCAGCGGTCAGTTAATAACAGGACAGAAATTTTCCTCAATGGCTTGAACCAATGAGTCTCCTAATCTTTGCCAAGGGGCTCTCTGTGCATATTGAAAAATGCCTTCATCACTGAGCCAGGCAGTTGAGAACTCTGAGCCCACACTTCTTGCTTGGGCAGAGCCTCAAAATCAGCCAAGATAGTGAGAGGTTGGAGAATTGGGGGGCGGGGGTTCTTTCCTGAGAATATATGAGCATGACTTTTGGGATTATCAGGGGTATGTTGAAGTTTATCAATCTTGGAATGGTCACTTTCCAAATTTTCTTTCTAGGCTTTTGAATTAACCTATTCTTCCCCAACTCTTAGCCATGGCTCAGGCAGTCATGGTGTTAACAACTCTGTCCAATTGTGTTTTACAGAAGCCCAAAGAAATGGCTTTTCTCAGCTAGGTATGGTGGTACATGCCTGTAATGCCAGCACTGTTCAAGGCTGAAGCAGGAGGGTCACAAATTCAAATCCAGTCTGGGTAACTCTGAGACTTGGTCTTAAAAAATGAAAATGGGCAGAGGATGTAACTTACCGTGAAGGCCCTGGGTTCAACCCCCACTAACACCTAAAAGAGAGAAAAAAGGCCTTTTCTACTGGTGAATCTATAAATCAGGGCGTGAAGTCAAATAAAGTAAGCTTACAGGAAAGATATTCTAGACAACCTGTTGAAGGTCAAATAATAGTTCTCTGGAAGTGAGAGTTTGAAGGAGATGCAGGTGTGCTAACCTGCTGTTTTCACTGTCATTTATGGGCTGTTGATTTTCAAGGCTGAAAGTGAGGATAGAACAGAACAAGTTTAAAAGGCCACAATCTCACTGTTCCTACCACGATTCGGCCACATTTCTTGAATAAACATTCCCCAGATTGCTGAAAGCCTTTGCTTAATTTACAATTTTCAAAATTTAATTAAATTCCAATTTTCTGTTTTTGCCAGTTTAGTCATTGTTTTTATGGAGAAGAGAATTTTTAGAGATCCTTATTCTGCTATTGTTGCTAATGTCACCAGATGAAAACTCCCAAAGAGAAAAAGAGGTAAGGAATAAAGAAAGGTTTGAGAGGGGAAAAATAAGGAAGGAAAACAAATGAAACCCTCTAAGGAGTTTGTAGCTGCATGAATGTCACTTTTCTGTACAAAAGCTACAATTACTTAATTCCAGTGCGACTGGTAGAATTTCAGAACCTGAACAGTCTTGCTTTATTTTCACTTGGCAATTTCGTTGCTTGCTGTTTCTTCAAGTGTAGCCCCTTTTCAGTTAAGCCAGCCTCCAGCGCACTTCTCTACCTCCCTACGCCACCTTCCCTCCATCCCCATGCTGCGGCCTCCTGCTTCGGCACGGGGCGCTGGCTGGGCACAGCCACCTGGTGCCACGACCGTTCTCAGCAAGGAAATGACGCGCCTGAGGAGCCCCCCCGCGACAGGGCCAGAGCAGAGCCAGGCTCTTCCACCCACATTTGGATTGCCAATTTCCTATCTGAAGATACTTTTCCCTCGTCTAAGAACAGGATAAAGAATCATTCCCAGTTTGTTTCATCTACATAGAGATCAGAGCGGCCCATAGAATTGAACAAAAGTGTAAATTTGAGCAGAAAGTTAAATGTGCTTCAGAGTTCTTGTATCATTGTCGGATCTGCACTTGGTGCCAAGTGCAAATCCAAAGATCTTCCTATTAGTTTTCTGATTCATCTAATAATTAGATGCAGTTGGTAATTTTACAAAACAGAGTACATTAACCCATATCATTTTGAGTGTTTTTTTTTTTTTTTAATAAAAGGTCTGAGTTTAAAAAGAAAGTATCAGG
>PVJO010024926.1:0-23549 GCA_004026905.1 Hystrix cristata
GATATGAGAGACCATAATTGTAAATAAGGACAAAGAGGTGTAATAGATATTATATAAAAGGAGGATGGTGTGCAGAGGAGAGGAGTACTAGAAGGAAAGAAGGGGAAAAGCAGAAAGACAACAGGGGAGAGAGGGGAATGGGAAAATATGGAAAATGATGAATGAACCTGCTGTAAATAGGGAGGGAGGGTGCAGAGGGGAGGGGGGAAGAGGAGGGAGAACCAAGATACATCATGTATAGGTACAGAATAAATGTAATGAATGTGACCATTGTATGTAGAATGTACCAATACATGTTCTTGGTTTAAAATAAAAATAAATAAATAAATAAATAAATAAATAAATAAATAAATAAATAAATAAATGCAGGGTTTAAAATAAAATAAAATAAAATAACACAGGTCTCAGGCACTCTAAACTCAGCATGAAGAATTTATGTATGTATTTTTGTGTGTGTGTGTGTGTGGTGCCAGGGATCAAACTCAGGGCCTTGTGTTTGCTGGGCAAGCACTCTTAACCACTGAGCTAAATCCCATCATGAAGAATTTAAAGGACACTGATTTTCAAAGAAAACTGGCTATTTTGCATTTCTAAATTTCCTGGAAACTCAGAGCTGGGTGTAGGGAGTGTTGCAAGCCACGAAGAACTCCTTTCCAGGTAAAAGTTTCAGCTCCACCCCTATTATTTTAATCCATTTCAGTGCAGCTGACCACTCAGACTCTACCTCAGGCTTTTTCTTTTGCTTTCAGGCTATTTGTAATCTAAATAACTAAATTGCATTTTACAATAGAACTCAACATTGTAACAATATTCCAAGTGATTATTTAAAATCTCACTAAATTGCTTTCAAGCCATATCAACTGCTTTTCTAATTATCATTGTTCAAAACTATAACATTTTGCTAGATGTGATTCCAGAGTTCAGGGACTAATTGCTGTTCACTCTGTTTCCTCAATGAATCAGAAGAGCATAAAATCATAGGAAGCCCAGGAAGAAGGAGAGTAAGGATTCTGTCTGATTAAAGCAAACATAATCTCATCCTATACGATCCATCTCTCTCAAAGCCACAGAGTATTTAACCATTTTACTGACTTCTATATAAGAAATGAGACTTAACATTGTCATATGCAGGACTTGGAAGGTACCTGTGAATTCTTGCCCCTTTCTCAAATCTCTACACTTTCCTCAGTAAGTGGAATTGAAAGCAGAGTTGATTCATTTCTTTTCACTTGTTCTGTTTAATGGTCAGTTAATTCTTATTGCTAAGCCCCCTTTTTTTCCTCACAAATACAGATAAGTATTGCTTTTCTTAATTGTTCCACAGTCTTTAGATTTTCTTTCCTATTTTTCAGTTTTTCACCTAATTTAAGTAAGGCGTTCACATTACGAACTGTCAGTAGAGTCCAGACAGCGTCCCATCGTTTCCTTTCCTACATTCATACTCTCTGTGGCTCAGTTCTTTCAGGTTGCTGGAAATTGTAACATAGATAATGGTATGGAGAGAGATTTTTAAATTTCTTAACTGTGAAATAAGAAATTTATTCAAAGTCTTATTAAAATAATTTATTATATATTTTCTAAGCTATAAATAGAACTTTATTGAAAAGGAAACACTGCATATTAGAATGTGCTTTGTATTTTTCTCATATTCAGAGTTTGATAAAGTCCATCTTAGAGTACTTGCAAAGTAAATTCCAGGTAAATATGTGTAGCCCAGATGTTTTGAGATGCTGTTTAAAAGGATACATGTGTTTTGAACAAGCTAACAATTATTGTATTTCCTTTACTGCAACTCAAGAATGATGTCAACTCTAGCTAAGATGTCACTATACACCAAGGAATTCACTGTACATTATCAACTCTCTAATAATGTCTGTGAGACTATGATCCCATAAAATATATGCTTCCTTATCAGAAATAATAATAATTTGTATTTTAAAACTATTTTTGAAATTATGAAGAATATAATATTACCTTTGAAAATGTAGAGCATTTTCATTTTTGTAATTTGAACAGAATGACTGATATCTTGACTCCAAATTGAACTCTGTAAAGTTAAGAACTGGGACTAAGCTATGTGCTTGGGTCACTGAATGGGATTATCCTGCTCCCTGATGTCTAAAAGGAAGGGAAGGAGGAGAGGACCAGAGGCAGAGAGCGTGGTTGCGGGTCTGCGGGTACTCTCCTGTCACTGTGTGACAAAAACAGTGTTCAGCATTTTACATGCATTTTATTTTATAATTATTCAATAGAATCAGTTTTACCCTCCTACTGTTATGAAAAAGTTAAATATCTTAGAGGGTAAACATGTCACTAATAACTTACTGAAGTGGCATTACATACTGTTATTTTGCTAAAATGACAAAAAGTCAATATTAATGTATCTTACAAAATTATGCACTACTAAAATCTACACTATTTTAAACTACTATTTGACGAATCCAAATTTTCTAAAAGATAAAATTGAAGAACATACATAATTATGTTTAATTTTAAAGAAATAGAATTAGTTTCAATTTCAACTCCAAAATTATTTTGTATATTGGAAAATGTATTTTAAATTATTTTTATAGAATGATAACGTCAAACAAACATGACAATGTCAAACTATGAGGTTAAAGTTTAAAAACAATATTTCTCAAAAAATTTAGTGACTTGGATACTATATATTAATTAAATCTTGCAGCCCAGATATTAAAGAAAAATTATCTTTGAAGATATGGAATATCAGTGAAAAATTGCAATTTAACAGATGATGTGTCACACTAAAATTGCAAGTTTCTCAAATATTTGTTTTGCTTATTTTTTAGGTAATATGTACAATTCATTGAACTTAATTTTCAAGTCATTCCTATTGTGCTATACTAAGATCATATGATATAATTTAAGATCAGAAATTATAAAAAGATTACAAAAATGCAGAAATGGATTTGTTTTTATAGGAAAAAAACACTATCAAAACATATTCTATGCACTCAAAGCCTAGGTAGGTATATCAAAATTATCTAAATTGTATACAGGAGATTACAGAAGAAGTGTGCAACAGAGTACAAACCTTGATCTTATCCTAAAATTCCGCCTATCGTAACTCTCTACTTGAAATGAGATACTTGGTATTGTAAATACTAAAGAAATCAAATCCTGTTAGTTACCAGAGAAACCCATCAATCATAATCGTACTGGTCAGAATAGAGCCAATTATGCCACATTTAAAAATTAGATAAGAGAGTAAGAATTAAAACTGAAACTTCACTGCATTAACACTACAATAATTTATCTCATTCTGACTCTCTGTTCCAGTATAAGCCAATTAGATCCCTTCCCACATATTCTTGCACCCAGGAAACGAGAGATTTTTATAGCTACATTATTTACAAGTAGATTATTTGGTGTCCTTAGCAAGAGGAGAAAACTCAGCAGATTCTCTGCAACACAAATCACAATGTATTTTGTCGTAGTCATTTGATAAAAAAGGGTCATATGGCTTTGACTAACTGGGAGAAGAGGAAAATCAACTTATCACAATTACTAGAAGTTTCTATCACAGAACCTTCATTCTTCTTAATATTTTTTAAAGTTTCACCATTTATATGTTGAAATTTACATTCATCGAAATTATCTTCTGGACCTATTACTCCTGGAGGACGAGAGTTACATATAACAAAATGTCTTATTATAACAGAGTGAGAAAGGGCTTAGAAACATTCTAAGCTATCAAGTCCCTCAATGAAGGCATAAAATGGAAAAAAAGGACACTGCGATGAGATAATGAATTCATTTCCCATCTAGCTTCTCCATACTTCTTTCTCCTTTCAATCCACCTTTGAATTGTCTTGTAGGTGGTTATGGTGTTATGTTGGGAAAAGTTTGAAAATTGGGCAGGAATTTCAATGATGCATAAATATCACTCAAAATGTATACAGTTTTAAAAAGAATGATCTGTGCCTATGGCAATCCAAGGGGAAAAAATGTCCCTTATTTTCTTAACCAGAACAGTTTTGGTCAATGAAGAATAACATAAAAACAAAGGCTATGGCTCTTGGTAATCAGATTTTGTCACCGATGTCTTTATTTTACAAATGCAAACACTAAAATGTTACTAAAAGGCCAAATGATTGCTTCTAATACATAGTGAAGGAATCCCATTTCCACCAATCTGATCAAAGACCCCTCTAAACCGCCCCCTCCCACACCGCTGTACCTGGGGACTCAGCATTATCAGCCCTGCTATTGATAGTCCCCACTACTCCTGGCTCTTTCCCAAGACTCCTCCTTGGGCAGCCGTTACCGCTCCTGCTCTCTCAAGTCCTGTTCTTGGCACGTAGCCACATCTCCAGTTCCCTGAATGCCCCCATGACCCTACAAAAAGCCCCACAGCCGGTAGAAGGGTTGCTGGCCTGGCCTCAAAGCCAGATTGGTCCTCCTGAGGTTTGTTTCACATCGCTCCTGAATATCTGAAAAAGTAAAATGGGCAAGTTCCAGGACAAAACAGAGTTTCGACTGCTGCTCAGGGCAAGTACTAAAGTACGTATTTGTCAACCTACATGTTCTTCTCCAAAATGGTGGGGTTGGGGATTTAGCTCAGTGGTTAGAGTGCCTGCCTTGCAAGCACAAGGCCCTGAGTTCAATCCCCAGCACCCTAAATAAATAAATAAATAAATAAATAAATAAATAAATAAATAAAACAAAACAGAATGGTTGGCATGGGAATTACCTGTTTAACAAAGATTTTCTAGGTGCATATTTACATTTCATAATTTTAATTTGACTTGTAATAGAATTTTAAAATACCAGACTTGTGATAAATTTTGGAAAGGATGACTTTGTTATGCAAATTCAGTGCAAGATTTTATAATAAAAAATAAAGAGGTGCACACGCAGTATTTGAGTTTCATGTGATTAGGATTATACATTTAAATATCCATGTGTAAATTTTATGTTGAATAATCTTCAAATATTTTCTTACATTTTCAAATAATTTTGTGTTTTTTTAACAACAACATATTATATCTGATTTTCATTTTACTTGTTTACCTTCCTTAGGAAATAAAAATATGTAGGCAGATCTGAGATGATTCTATGCATATTACATCTAGACACACTGTATCACAAGGTACAATATTCAAGTCAACTAGACTAGAGGTTAGATTTTAATTGTCATTTGTTATAAAGTAGAAAAATATTCTGCTTTTGCTTCTGACACTTAAACTCATAATATGCAGACTTTTAGAGTAACAAAGAATATTACCCATATGGCTACCATGGAGAAAATAATAACTTTAACACTTACTTATTTATTTATTGTCATGGCCTTAAAATTTAGTTTGATTTAACAATTATGCATCAATATTTAAGTGGAATTGGACAAATATAGATATTCTTATATTTATATTTATATATACTCATATATATTAATATGGATATATATATAATGCACTGCTTTTATTTTATTAGCTCATCCATAAAAACCAACACATAAGGTTGGTGAATATTTTTTAAAATCATGTTTACAAAGACTTAAGAGAATTTTATCAATATACAAAAATATTTTGATGAGAAAATTTTGATAAACAGAGTAACAAACCACAGAGAAGTAAAGATTTTTGATGTATTTATCTGAAAGAATGTAACTAAACATGAAAAGATGTTTAGGCTTATTAAGAATTGTAAATGTGCCAATCAGATAAGATTGACAAATGACATTAAGCAGGTAAATAATGCTTTTTTGTGACTTTAAATTGGTAAAATTACTTTGGCTATAACTTGAACTTTTTTTTATTTTAATGGTACATTTTAGATGTACATAGTGATAACATTCATCATAGGGGATTTGTACCTGTACATCACAAACCTTGTTGGTTCTTTTTTTCCCATTCCCCTCCCCTCACTCCCTCCTCCCTTCCTATTTACAAAAGCCTTGTTTCCATTTTTTCCTTCCATTTCTCATTTCTCATGTCCTCTGTAGAACTTGAACATAATGATTGCATAGAAGTTAGACAACTACACATCCATTTATTCTCTTTTGGATATGAATAAAATCATAACCATAAACATTTCCCAAAGCAAAAATATAAACATTTATCTTTCCAAACTTCTTACCTTGTATAAACACCTCGAGTTAATAATAACACGAAGGTTCTAGAAAGCAGTTTATCCATAAAGTGAATAATTTTAGTAAAGTTGACATGATTACCTAGGTGATACATTTACACATATATTGATAGTGTCTTAGTTACTTTTCTGTCGTTGCTGAGAAAAAATACCCAACATCCAAAGTTAAGGGAAGAAAGGTTTATTTAGCTCATACTTTGTAGAAGTTTCAGTCCACAATCTGCTGGATCCAAGGCAGGGTGGCATGGCACACAGGTAGAGGCTGCAAGGTAAGCAAGGGGGTAAGCAAGAGGCCTAAACAGCTTCTTCTTGTGCCTTATATCTTACCCAGGCTGCCAGGGTTAGGGTGGTGCCAAACTAATTAGTGGATTGATTTAGTAACCACATGCCCTTAATCCCAGCATTGCACACTCTAGAACCAGCCACCTCTGATTCAGCTGCCTCTTACCACGTGAGACTTTGAGGGGATATCTAGACATAAACCATAACAGATAGATATATACAATACATATACATATGTATATACATAACAAAACACATACACACATATATATGTATTTTCTTTAGCTATCTGAAAGATATAAGGTTGAGTAAAAATGCTAAAAGTAATTCTGAAGTTTCTACTTATGGAGTGACCATGTGTGGAACCCCATTACTTTTGAATGAAACAGCATAATTAGAGAAATAATGTGTTAACCTCTGGAAATTATTGTAACAGGTTAGAGAAATGCCCTAAGACCAAATAGAGAAATATGTGTTTTTTTTTTTTTTTCAAAACATCTAAATCTCAGCAAGAATAACTAGTCACCCATCCATAGTCCAAGTTTCAGAGAATAAATTCCTGGCAAATATATCTATGCAATAGGATATACCTTCTTCCACCATCACCAGCTCCTTGAACAGAGACTGTACACAAGCATCAGAGCCAGAGATTAACGATCTGTTGATTTCCTTTTCCCCAGGATGGACAATATTAGTTTCCAGCAAAGTGCAAGTCACCAGAGGTGAGATATCACTTCAAACTAACAAGGGATGCACTAATAAAAATACAGATAATAGCAAGTATTTTTTATGGATGTGGGGGAACTGCACCACTCATTGACTGCTAGTGGAATGATGAAATAATATAGCTGCTTTGGGAAAGAATCTGACATTTCTGCAAGAGAGTAAACGCATGATACAACAATTCAACCCTTAGTATACACTCAACATAAATTAATGTATGCATCTACATGAAATTCTCACTTGAAAGTTCATAGCAGCTTTGTTCATAATAGCCAGAAGTGTGAAAATGTAAATATCCACCAAGTGATGAATTTTAAGTTTCTGATATTCCCAGATAATGAATATTATTCAGCAGTAAAAAGGAACAAATAATGCTCCATCATACAGTTTAACTAAACCTTGAACACATCATGCAAAGCCAAAGGGAGCTAGATATATATATCATGTATTATGTGATTCCACCTATATCAGAAATCTTCACCAGGCAGAGGGCTGGGGCAAAAAGTGACTTATTGACTGGCAGAGGTAGAAAGGAGGATAAGGCAGTAACTGCTAGTGGGCAAATTGTTTCTTTGTGAAGGAATGAAGTCCTAAATTTGATTTGGCAAGAGTTGTGAATTTTTTTTTTTTTAACTGAGTAGTACTGTTTAAGTAGGTGAGTTTTATGGTATATGAATTAGATTTGAATAATACTATTTCCAAAATATGAATCTGCTTACAAAATTCTCTCTTGGCCCCATGATCTGTACTCTAGTTATCTCTCTAATCTCATCTCATCCTGCTGCTGGGGCTCACTCTTTTCCAGAGACAATGTCCTGTTTTCTTGCCACACCTCCCACACTCCAGTCCTGGCATAGAATGTTTCGTCTTCCTGAAATGCTCCTCCTATAAATATTTTAGTTAGTCCGCAGTCAGTCCCCATGTCACCTTCTTAAGAAAGTCTACTCTGTAAGTCTGTGATTCACACATGTCCACATCAGTCCTGCTGGCCTTGATTCCAGTCTTGGCTTTGCCTTTCTTTCTAACACCTATCATCGCCTACTTAAAAGTCTACATATTTGTTATGATTAGTATTTCTCTGTTGTGTTCCTGGGTGAATTCCAAGGTGCATGCTCATGTTAAACTTTCGACATTTATTTGTTTACTAGATGACCAGTGGTCTCAGCTGGGTGATTAGCATCTGTCTATCAGTCAACAGCATCTGACCTCATCTACTCAGCTTCCTTATTGGATATCCTTCAGGCTCAGGCTCTCTCACAACACAATTTCTACCACAGACAAAAAGGAGCTTTCTAAGTCACGCATATCATCTTATGCTTTCTTATGTAAATAACTGTGATCCTTTCTTTTGCAACTAGAATAATTAAATTATGTAAATATTTTGACATTACATAGTCATTTTCTTTCTAGACTCATTTTTGATTGTAGCCTTTCTTTCCAAAGAATATTCAAGTCAAACTGAATATCTTGATTTTCCCAGAGATGTTATCTCTATTTTTCCTCATAGACAATGAAGAATTTTATAAAGATTTTTGTACTCTGTTCTTTACCTGATTAATTTTCATTATTCTCCATATCATGTCTGTTTTGTTCAAAAAATCTATCCTGACCAATGCAGGTTCACTTCAGAACATATCTCAGGGTATTAGAAGGCTCATTCAATGAAAATTTGATTATCAGCTTTTCATAATACATTTATATTTTTAAAATAACATCCTTAGTAAAAAAAATTTTAAAAAACGAAGTGGGACATGGATCAGTGCCAAAGACCCCGAGTTTAAACCTCTCAGTACAACAAAAATGAATAAAATTTTCCTGGGAATTTACCCATTCACTACCTAATGCATAGTATCCATTCAACATGTATTTACTGATCCGTATATAATTATGTGGGCTAATTGATTGACTCTTCATATTATCATCCTATACATTATAGGTAGGAAAAGAATTCCAATATATTTTCTGAAAAATATGATAAGTCTCCCCTACTTACAAACATTCAGGTTGTGAACTTTCACAGACATGAACAGACCTCCAATTGTGAATATTGGTAGATGCGAACAAATGGCAGAAGTAGCTCACGCATTTGCTGGACATTGTCACAGTTGTTCTGCTGTGTCTTTACTGTGCACTGTGACAGTGCACAGGAGTACAGCGCTCAATCAGAGCTCAGGATGTCTGGAAGCAAGAGGAAAAGCAGCGGTGATGTGGCAGAGACTGCTACAAAGTGCCAAGCAGTCTACATGGTCTAGTTGTTTCGAAGGTGTACAAGACCTTGTGGACTTAACAACAAATCTGACTTACAAACATTCTCCTAGAACAGAACTTGTCCACAAGTCTGGGACTTACTGTAGTACATTTTTCACTGAACACCAAAGTTTATATCAGAGACATCATGAAATATGATTGTCAGATTTTTCAATTTGTATGTTTAACAAATATAAATGTTTTTATAAAAAAATCATTAAAGTAAAATAGCCAATGGAATGAATTTAGGCTTCAAAATCATTTCAAAAAATGTGATATTTGAAGCTTTATCTGAGCAGGAAATTTATTTCTGTTTTTAATATTTTTCTATCCTGTAGCTACCAGCTAGTTCTTAAGCAGAAGAAGGATACAACTGATTGAGAAAGTAGTATACAGGGCACATTTTCCCCTAAGAAAACTGAAAAAAATGTCCTGCCAGCTGTTCTGTTTCTCTTCATTGACTGCGTTCTATTCTCATCGTATATTCTTGTTTTAAGACAATGCAGAGAACGGAAAAGAATTTTGCTCCCTAAGAATGATATTTTCAATACTTCACGTATGTATATGTGTATTATTGAAAGCTGTAAGGCAATATGCATTTCCTTTTCTTCTTTTATTTCAGTTTTAGTATTTACATATGGATGACACTAAACCAATTCCAAAATGAATGGAGAAAGATGAGAAAAATTAGATGAGACATAGCAAGGTTAAAAAAAAAAGAAATATTGAGATGGAGAAGCAGAAGGAATAGAATGAAAAGAGAGAACCTAGGGAGAAACACAGCAGAAAAATGAAGCATTTGTAGAATGGAAAAAATACCTAGCTGGTGAGGGTTAAGTCAGACCTTAAACCTGTCAAGGTTTTGAGAAGAGTACATTTTCAATTTTCCAAATACAAGAGTGACAAATTTTCTTTATACTGTACCTAAAATAAATTTTCTTTATACTGTACCTCAGTCATATCTCTCATTTAGTCAGTTTGCACAAAGCGTAGATGCTCCATTGAGACTCTTCTAAATTAGTTGTAAAGTAGGGATGGCTATATTGTTATAGAACTCATGCAATGATTTTCTTTGAGATATTAGAAAATCATAAATTACCATATAAATTGCTTCAGACTTTAAAGTGTATTGTAATGGTTTTTTAAATTATTTATGTGTCAGTGAAATAGAAAGCTGATTTGTATTTCAAAATATAATAGACTTATTAAAGGTATGAGTGTGATTGCTCTTTAATTAAAGGAAATAGGTATCATTAAAATAGATACTTTACATTATTTATTATCTATAAAATCTCAGGACTAATGCCAAAGAGATTCACTTATATATAAAGTGACTTCACACCTCTGAACCACCTAAGACTATTTAATCTCAAACTGCTTATCATTTATACTAGCTTTGTCTATAAGTGATTTAAATTGGTTTTACGGAACTGATCAAGTCTAAATCTTTTGGCCATATTCTTTGAATTTCTCCAGTGCACATAGAATTATATCTACCACCACTAAGTCACAAAAGTATTACCTTTACCTAACCAGCCAGAATAAATATTTACAATCTATTACTTTTACTTTCCACTTAAGCGCCTTGTCATTCTAACAGCTCTAGCATATATGCATTACTATTGTTCACATTTGTACCAAGAACACTGTTTATAGATGTTTACAGCAAAAAAATATGCATTATTCTGTACTTTCCTAAAGTTTAAACATAAAATATTTTAGATAATTTTATTAAGATACACAATTTTAGTCTGTGGATTTTTCTGGGTTTTAGCTATATTGAATTTAATACAGCTGTTATAAACAATTAAAGCATGTTGAAAATATTTTGTTCATAGTACTGAAAAGTACAAAGAGTGAAACTTAAGGAAGGCAAATCTATAACATTATGAATAGCTGTTAAACGGGTTTTTAAAGACAATGTACCATTCTTACACTATGCAATGAAGGTCTGAGACTTCCAGTTTTTTGGTCATCCTGTCCAACATTTGCAATTTTAACCAGAACCTCATAGCTCAAGTTAATATTTTTCTGGTAAGTTGAGGTCATGGCTTTAAATGCAAATGCCACATGGCTAGCTCCATTTCTGAAATGTCTGCTCAGCTTCCTAGTTTTTATATATGAAATTAAGCAAGTGGTCTTTATTTACTAATTTACAGAAATTATTTATATATTTTGACTACATATCCTGAGGTACATTTGCCAAACTATAGGCCTTGATTAAAAAAAACTCAGCTTTTTAAAAACAATCTGTGACTTTATTGATGTTGTAAAATATTTAATTACTTCAATATATAAAAATATTGTACTTTCATATTTCTCTGTAAGTTTTACATTTTCAAACTTATGTTTTTACCACAAATAACTTTTTTCTATGTTATAATAATTCAGTTTTTCTCCATACAAATAATTTTTTCCTCTCCCACAATTTGAAATGATATTGAATTTCTAACTACAATACATAGCAATTCTTTTGAATGCTGAGGAACCAAATATGTTTAGGTCTGTTTCTAGACTTTATGTTTCTTTATCTTGATCATTATCATTTTAAAATTTGCCAATTTTCCTCATCCATTTAAAAAAAGCTTCTACTATTTTACATATTTTGCATTTCCAAATAAAATTTATATTTATGTTGTCAAATTTTATGTATAAATATGCTGGGGTTTTATAAGAATGGGACTGAATCTACAGTAAAGATTGGTGATAAATGGCATCTTAATGATAACACATTTCCCAGTTCATGAAGACAGTATATTTTTCTATTTATTTCAGATATATCATTAATTGCTGTTTACAAAGTTGCATATCTTAAGATTTATTTCAAATTTATGTAGCTAACTTTTTAAAACAAACTGTTCAAAATTAAACATGATATAGGGTAAGAGCATAGAGCCTCTGGAATTTGGATAGACAAGTAAAGACTGAATGTGATCACGGGCTCTTTTCTTTCTTGAGAAGAACGCACTCATGATAAAGAATGTAGAAAGACAGGAGATTGAAAGACTTTCCTACATGAAGGTCTGGAGGAGGTCATCATCCGCTGCTGAATGAAAAGCAGGATCTCCTTCTAAGATGCCGTAAGACAAAGGGCAGATATGGGAGAGGCAACAAGAATATTCCTAAAGCACAAAGAATGCCCACTGTGGTTGTGGATGTGTAAAAATATTTTAAAAATACACTCCATTTTTTTGGAAAGACCAAAAATATTTCTGGATACAGGATACTGTGCCAAACTTATTAAAAGATTTATATAGTTGGGAAAGGTGAAAAATTGTTCTCCCAAATAAACTGTACTGAAGAAATGACATGATTTGTGTGCCAGCGGAAGGGGATTGAAATAAAAAATGATTGACTAGAAAAAAAAATTTACAAATCATACATGTGGCTCTTAAAACTGGAATATATAAAATATTCTTAAAACTCAATAAAATGACTACAATAACAAAATTAAAAGTAGCAAAAATTAGCTTTTTTTGCTTTTTTTTTAAATGATATATACAAAATCCTGGTAAAATTGTGAAAAGGTTTTCAACATCCCTAGTCAGTAGGTTGGAGTTGGGGATCTAGCTCAGTGGTAGAGCACTTGCCTAGGAAGCGCAAGGCCCTGAGTCTGATCCTCAGCACCCAAAAGAAAGAAAGAAAGAAAGAATCAGTAGGTAAATGCAAATTAAAATCACTAGACATCACTCCACAATCATTTGAACTGTCAAAAGAAAAAATTCAAATAAAAATGCTGAAAAAACTGCTTATCAAATGTACTGTTTTATAAAGAAACAAAATAATTTAGGTACTTATTCTCTTTTAAAATATTTTTATTAGCATCTATTTTTCAAAGTGTTGAGTTTCTATGTGGTAGTCTCATACATGTACATAATGTATTTCAATCAAATCGGTCTCCTATTGTTATTGGGAAGTTATATTCCAAATAAACATTACTGGGTCCTGCATTGCTTGTCCCTCCTTCTGGAGTCAGATTCCAGGTTCTTCCTGCCCAGAGCAAAGAATTGAATGAAATGAGCCAAAAGTAGTGACAAAGTTTACTTAAAATGTGAAACAGAAAAAAAAAAAAAAATGCGAAACAGAGATTGGGAGAAACTGGCTCTGCAGAGCAAGCTTAGGCAACACAAAGAAAAACTACAAAAAAAGAAAAATAAAAAGAAAATAAAAACACATCCTACTTCTGAGAGACATGGTACGGGATACCATGAAAAAATATGATAGTACCGGCTCCTCACAGCTTCCTTTATTTTACTGTGTCCAAATCTCAAGGAAACCTGAGAGAACTTCTACATCCAAGTCCCGAGAGGCGGTGCAGGGATCTCGAGCCTCAGGGTGCCATCAGGTCTAGGCCATTTTCTGGAGAGGTCCCCATCTGTTTGGGATTTTGTAATTAACAGGTCATACCTACTTTCCCAGCCAGCTTTAGCCACGCCTCTCTCCTACCTCACTACATCCCTCCCTTATACACTTCTTCCTGTATTCCCTCATTCTAGTCTAATTATAGTCTCCCTCACATTTTCATGACGATTTTTTAGGTTTCATGTATAGTATTAGGGAAAATGTGTGATATTTGTCTTTCTGAGTATGGCTTATTTCACGTAAATAATGATTTTCAGTTCCATTTAATTTACTGAAAATGACAGAATTTTTTACTTTTGTATGGCTGAATAATACTTTACTGTGTACACCTATCACCTTTCCTTAAGTTATCTGTTTTTGGTTTGTTTGTTTGTTTTTGAGACAGGGTCTTACCATGTAGTCCAGCCTTGAATTCACTAAGTTGCCTGGCCTGCCCTGGAACTCATGGTGATCCTCCTGCCTCAGTCTCCCAAGTGCTGGGATCACAGACATGCACCACCACACTCAGTTTCCATTCATCAGTTAATGGGCTCCTGAACTGGTCCCATATCTTGGCTATTTTAAATTGTGGAAAGGGAAACATAGATATACAAATATTCCTGCAGCAGGAGACTTGAATTCCTTCAGTTATATTTCTGTGCTTAGTACAGTTGGAACATACATTAGTTCTATTTTCAGTTTTCTGAGATGCCTCCATACTAATTTCTGTAGCGGTTTTACTAATTTATATCCCCACCAGCATTGTAGAAGTGTTTCTTTATTCCAGCGTTTGTCTATCTATCTATCTATGTATCTATCTATCTATTTATCTATGTTTGATGCCAAGTCTCATTTTTTTGCGTTTGCTTTTCCCTACTACCTAAAGATATTGAACATTTTTCCATATACTTTTTGACCATTTATACTTCTTTTGGGAAATGTCTGATCAATTCATTTGCCTACTTACTAACTGTAGTACAGTTAGAAACAAAGGAGCTTAGTGAGCCACTCCCTTCCCCCTCATTCAACTGTAAACACTACACCATCCTAATGATCATCCTTCCTTAAAATAACAAAAGCAAAAGTGTAGGAAATTGAAATGCCCAAGGTGGCAGCAGATCACTGACTCCAGTGAGAGAGAGAATGGGAGGCACTGAGGATGAGAGGTGTCTGACCCTTTAAATCCTAGAAGCCTGAGTTATTGAGTCTCTTTTTCCCTTCGCCCTTCT
This sequence comes from Hystrix cristata, assembly GCA_004026905.1. Taxonomy (NCBI): domain Eukaryota; kingdom Metazoa; phylum Chordata; class Mammalia; order Rodentia; family Hystricidae; genus Hystrix; species Hystrix cristata. The sequence goes on from PVJO010024926.1 coordinate 14,934, forward strand.
GCCCATTCCTGCTGCTACCTTGCCATGATATAGGGGAAAAAAATATAACTCCCAACCTGCTAGATGTCAGTTACAATGATTTCATGTTCCCCGAAGTCGAAGAATGAATTCTAATGAACAAAGGAGGTTAAGAGTAGGAAATTTACTGAGGGAAAAAAGAGAGCTCCTGAGAGACAGAAGGGGATCCAAGTGGGTTGCCAATGAGCTCACTTTTCAGGGGAAGTTTTATAGAGCAAAATCACAAAACGGGTACAATGTGTGTAAAAATGATGATTAACCAATAAAATTACAAGTGTAGTTGCTTAGGTAATATTGATCCAATAGGGAAGAAGGTCACATAGCAAATGAACATGGAAAGAATAAAGACATTCCAGGATGGGGTGGATCTGGAGGTCTTGGTCACCCACATGGGTGACCTAAACTTTATCAGATCAGATGAGTGTAATCTTCAGTTCATTGTTTATCCCTCACCCAGGGGTGTGGCTCTGGTCTTTCCATCCTTATTTTGAGGCCTGACCTTTGATGGATGTGCCTCTAGCCATAGTTGTAGTGCATGCTCTTGTATATTGACTCCATTGAGGGTCCAGCCCTGTCTGACTGCCTGTAATGTTCCTACCTAATTTAGCTATCTATAATGCCATTGTTATCAGTGGGTTCCAATATTCCTGGGTTCTTCCCTTCCTCAAGCAAAGAATTGAATGAGGGGGGGCAAAAAGTAGTTCTAAAGTTTTATTTAAAAGTATAGAGAAAAGAAGAAAAGGAAAGTTGGGCATAACAATAGATACAGCAAAATGTGTACCAGGCCTATAAGGCACGGAAGGGGTTACCACGAGAAAGGCATGATAGCAGCGGTGCTGGGGACACAGCCATCATCTTCCATGGGAAAAGGGAGAGCTCCCTCCCTGGCGGTTCCATAGAAAAGAAGAGAGCGAGCAGCTAGTGTTGCTTCTATTTATCAAATGGCATTCGCCCAGAATCTCAGAGAACGCCCTACAGTCCACGTGAGGGCTGGTGCTTGAAAATCATGCTCAGGTTGACGTCAGGTCCAGGCCGCTCCCCCAGGTAATGTTCCCTTGCCAGGCAGCCCTAGCCACGCCTATTCCTATCTCACCATGATCTTCAATCAGTGTAGCTACTTATTACTTACTATGAGGTGTATGCTTGCCAATTCTTTCTTCATTGTACAAGAGAACCTGGACTGTTTTGGGCACACTCAGCTATAACAATTGAGTTATTTGACTTTCTTGCACTAAGTCTTTGATTCTTCATGTTTTCTTGATAACCCTCTATCAGGAGAGTAGATGAGATAGATCGACTCCCATTCTGTAGGATCTTTTTTCACTCTGTTGGTTTTTTCTCTTGTTTTGCGGAAGCAGTTTGAGGTAGTCTCATTTGTTGATTCTTGCTGTTATCTCCAGCGCTGCTGGAAGTCTCCTCAGGAACTCTGCCTGTGACTGCAAGTGCGTCTTTCATTTCCTCCTAATGGTTTCACATTTTCACATTTTATATTTGATCAATTTTGAATTGATGTATGTACAACAAGAAAGATATAGCTCTCATTTCAGCCTTTTACAAATGGATATCTGGTTTCCCTGGCACCATTCGTTTCTTCAGTGTTTGTTGTTGGCTCCTTCATCAATAATCAGTTGCCTAAATTGTACAGATTTGCTTTTTTCTGATTCCTCTATCCTATTCCATTGGTCTGTCTAATTTTATACCAGTATCAGACTATTTTTATTACAATGTTCGTGTTTTATATAATTTGAAATGCTATCATGATGCTTCCTTATGTAGGGACAGGGGTCTCCACAGGTAGAGAAAGGTAAGGTAAGGGCCCCACCGAGCTTTATTAAGAATCAGTAAAGAAACTTACTAAAAATATTTTCTGCCTCTACCACTGAAAGTAGCTTCTGCCTTCCAGAATAGACTCTACAACAATGAGAGTAATCAGAAAGACAAAGGAAGGAAAGGTTAGCTAGACTGGGGAGAGGCGCCAGACAATACAATTAGCAAGAAGTAGCCCCCACACGTATCTGACGAATGCAGGGAGGCAATAATCTAGAAACTCTAATTTAATTTGAGATGCAAGCATGCGTGTGCGCTCTCTCGTGCACACACACACACACACGCACACACACACAGACACATGCGCGCACCTATGCATACACAAATATTTATGTTCTATAATTGTCAGGGTTCGGTTCGGTGCTCAGACAAATCACCGGGGTTGACAGCAGCTAGCCAGGCATAAAGCTTTATTGTCAGGGGAGATTCCGACAGACCTTCCTCGCAGGAAGAGAGAGGGCCCGTTTGACATTAAGATCAGGGGGCCTTATATGCAGCTTGTCCCTTGCATAGGGCCTGCTCTTCACATGCGGGCTTTTCGTATGAGCAGGGTTTTGGCGCCAGCGGGTTCAGGGGGTGCTGCCCTCCTAGAACTCTGTAACGGCCCAAAGGGCCACTTTCTTGGTAGAGGCCCAGAGGGCCACTTTCTTGGAACTTTGTACCTTGCCAGAAGGATCACTTTCTTGGTAGTGGCCTGGGGCCTTTTTTCCCAGAAACCCGACTCACTCAGGGGCAGGAAATGGGTCAGCCTAACAATAATATTATACCAAAAACACACACGTCCCCTGTACTTAATCATTAAGTAAGCTGCCTTCCTAGTAGGCCCTCCCCCTTCACTTATTCATTACAAAGAAACAGGAAGAAGCCAAATGGCCAGAAGGCCTAGGTTAGGATCAAAGACAGTCACAGGCAACAGATCAGGGAGCCACAAGTGTCCATCTAGGGGATGGAGAAGATACTAGTCCCCAATAAAAAGAGCTGGGGATAAGCACTCCGTGGGCTTTCACCTCTGAAAACCCCTACCATCTCATGGTACCTGTCCATCTTCTTTTTCTTCCATCTTCTTCCTCAAATACACTGTCCTTTGTTGTACTAAACTTTGTCCTTTTTTTATTGTTGTTGTTCTTTACTGGTGAGGGTTTCAAGATCCCTGGGAGCTACATTTTCACCAGAGCAGTTACGTAGTGTGGCAAGCTGTCCACCCCTGGATGCAACACTTACTTGTTCAATTTATTTAGGATTGTTTTGGCTATTCTGAGACTTTTGTGTCTCCATAAACGTTTTAGAATTTTTTTGTTCTGTGAAAAGTATCAGTAAAATTTTGATAAGAATTTCATTGAATGTGTAGATTGCTTTTGGTAATTTGGTCATTTTAAAAATATTAATCCTGCCAATCCATGAATAGGGAGATACCTCCATTTCCTAGTGTTTGCTTCAATTTTTTTTCTTCAAATATCAATAGTTTTCATTGAACAGGTCTTTGAACCTATTGTGAATTGAATTCTATTCTCCTCCTTTTTTCAGCGGATTATAGGTTTATCTTTTTTTTTTTTTTTCCCTTCTGTTGACTTTGCATCCTGCCACTTTGGTGAATTTGTTCATCAGCTTTTGAAGTCTTTTTATAAAGTCATTATGATCTTACAAGTATAAGATCATATCCTCTGCAAGTAAGGCTACTCTGACTTCATCCTTCTCTATATCCCTTCTATTTCTTTCTCTTGCTTAATTGCTATAGCTACAATTTTGAGTACTACATTGAATAAGAGTGGTGAGACTGGACACCTTTAATTCATCCTTGAATTTAGAGCCAATGCTTTCAGTTTTTCCCCATTCTGAAGAATGCTGGTTGTAGCTTTGACATATACAGTCTTTACATACATAGTCAATATATAGTCTTCAATATATAGTTACTTCATGGTTTTTATCATGAAGGGATACCAAATCTTGTTGGTAGATTTTTCTGTATCAATTGAAATGATCATGTGATTTTTATCCTTGATTCTATTCAGGTAGTTTATTGTGCGTTTTGATTTATGTATGTTAAACAGAGATAGGAAATTAGTGCATGGCAAAAATTGGCTGGGGAAGTAGTATTATACACAGCTAAATTAGGTAGAAATATTATAGGCAGTCAGTTAGAGCTAGGCCCTCACTGGAGTCAATACACAAGAGGAGAATGCACTACAACTATGGCTACAGGCACATCCATTGAAGGTCAGGCCTCAAGATAAGGATGGAATGACTAGAGCTACACCCCTGGCTGAGGGATAAACAATGAACTGAAGATTACATTCATCTGAACTGATAAAGTTTAGGTCACCCAGGTGGGTGACCAAGACCTCCAGATTCACCCCATCATGGAATGTCCTTGTTCTTTCCTTGTCCATTTGCTATGTGACCTTCTTCCCCACTGGATCAATATTACCTAAGTGACTACACTTGCAATATTATTAGTTAATAATAATTTTGGCACACATTGTACTGCTTCATGATTTTGCTCTTTATAAAACTTCCCCTGAAAAGTGGACTCATTGACAACCCACTTGGGTCTCCTCCAGTCTCTCAGGAGCTATCTTTCTATCTCTCTCAATAAATTTTCTACTCTTAACCTCCTTTGTTCCTTAGAATTCATTCTTCCGATTTTGGGGAAGACAAACTTGGCATAACTGACATCTAGCAGGTTGGGAGTTAACTACAAGATCCTAGAAGTATGCACAGAACAGTTCCCAAAGCCTGGCACATGTGCATCTCTTGAGAACTCAAGCAGGTTTTCAATAGGATGGCTTAGACTTGACATCGACCTAAGGTGTGTGATCTCAAAACCACCTCTCAGGACCCATATGTAGAAGTTCTTGCAAATTTTCTCAAGGTTTAGACAATATAAAAGAAAGGCAACCATGAGAAGCCGGAGCTGTCACAACTTTCTGTGACAGCCCATGCTATGTTTCCCAGATGCAGTATGTGGTGAACTTACTGTGGTCCTTGAGCAGGAATGCCCAGCTGGACTGAGTTGGTGTAGTTCTGAATAACCTGAAGGTTATTGCCAACACAATATAAAGGAGAAGTAGAGCAGAAGATAGCGGCCGGCTGTGTCCCAGGAGAAGCAATGTTGTGGCTGGTTTTCCCAAAGGAAACCCAGCTGTTCTCAGTGCAGAAGGAGCTCAGGGCCTTGCTGTCCCTGGGGATAGCTGCTGTTTACTTCAGGGGAGCTCTGATCTTCATTTCTGCTGCAAGCATCGTATCCTGGTTCCAGTATAGATTTCTTCAGCCTTTTAATGCAAACATGGATGTGCATGAGACATTGCTGTGGGCTCCCAGCCCTTGACTGGATCTTTCAGGTCTCCAGTGCATAGGTAGATATTCTGTACTCTTCTTGCATTTGGCTTGTGGATGTGAATGTTGTAATTTGTGAATGTTCTATATTAAATCCCCTCTCTTGCAAGCCATTGACTCTAGAAAAGTAACTAAGTCACCCTGTGTACTTGTTGTCTTTTCTCTGATCCTCTTTTTCTATTTACCTGGTCCAAGCTCACTCTGCAAAGCCAGTTTCTCTCTCACTCTTTATTTTTGCTTTCTTAAATAAACTTTGCCATAATTTTTGCTCATTTCATTCAATTCTGTGTTTGAGGAGAGAAGAACCTGGAATCCAACATCAGGACACATGAGCTATCCAGAACCTGGTAACATTTAGCTGGTGAGCCACTTTTTAGAAGCACGCTTCCCAATAACAAAACCACCCTTGCATCCCCAGAATGAAACCAACCTGCTCACCGTATATTCTCTTTTCAATGTGTTCCTGCATTTGGGTTGCAAGTATGTTAAGTATTTTTGCTTCTATGTTCATCAAGGACATTGATCTGTAATTTTCTTTTCATGTTGTATTCTTATCTAGTTTTGGTGTCAGAGTGATATTGGCCTCCTAGAATGAATTTTGGAAGCATTCTATTTCTTTCTATTTCATAGAATCCTTTGATGAACATTTGCAAAAGTCCTACAATGGGCTTGTAAAACTCAGCAGTGAATTTGCCTGGTCCTGAGCATTAATTCTTTGAGAGACATATTATTAACACTTCAATTTAATTGCTTGTTATTGGTCTATTTATTTTTTATGTCCCCTTTGTTAAATTTTGGTAGGTCATATGTGTCTAAAAATTTATCCAATTCTTTTAGATTCTCCAGTTTATTAGAATATATGTTTTCAAAATAGTCCCTAATGATCTTCCATTGTAACATGGTGTCCATTGCAACATCCCCTTTTTCATCTCTAAGTTGGATGATACTCCTCTTTCTCTTGTTTGGTTTGAATGTGTCTATCAATTTTGTTTATCTTTTCTAAGAAGCAACTCTTTGTTCATTGATCTGGTGTACTTTTCTATTTGTCTATATTTCATTAATTTTGGCTTAGATCTTTAAAAGTTCTTTCCTTCTTTTCTGTTGGGTTTTGTTTTTGTTCTTATTTTTCTGAAACATTAAGTTACACCATTAGGTAATTCATTTGAGATTTCTCTGATTTTTCAATGTGAGCACTCATAGCTATGAGTTTTTCTCTTCAAATTACCTTTGCTGTATCCCGGAGGGTCTGCTATGTGGTGTTTCCACTTTCATTTGACTTCAGGAATTTTTCTCTTTCCTTTCAGATTTCTCCAATGACTGGCTGGTTCTTCGAAAGTAAATGTGTTTTTATACTTTGGGCAGTTTCTCTTGTTGTCGGTATCTAATTTCATTCCATTATGATCTGATAAGATTCAAGAAATTACTTCAATAATTTGTGTTTTTTAGGACTTGCCTTGTGGCCTAAAATATGATCTATTTGGGAAGATATTCCACGAGAAGAATGTGTATTTTGTATTTGTTGGATCAGTGTTTCGTGGATATCTGTTTTATTCATTTGATTGAAGGCATAACTGAATCCCAATACCTCTTGATGCTTTTGTCTAGATGACTTATTAGTAACAATGGAGAATGAAAGTCACACTATTATATATATTATTGCTTTGAGAACTATGTGTCACTTTATGTCAAGTAGGATTTGTTTCGGAAACATGGGTTCACCAGTGTTTAAGGCATATATACTTAATATTTTCTTGGTAGATTGTTCCGTTTACCCATATGTAGTGGCCTTCTTTGTGTCTTCTCCCTACTTTTGTCTTGAAGTCTTCTTTGTCAAATATAAGTTTAGCTACTCCTGCTTGCTTTTGGATTGCACTTCCGTGGACTATATCTTTCCCTTCTTCCATCTCCACTCTGTATATATTTCTTGGTGATATGTGTTTCTTGCATGCACCAGAGCTGGGTCTTGTTTTTTATTTATTCTGACAATTTATGTCTTTTAATTAGAAAAGTAAGACTATTTACCTTCAGAGTTACTATAGAAAGGTGTGTGCTTATTCCTGTCATTTTGTTTTCTAATGTTCATTTCATAATTCTCAATGGCTCGTTTACTCTTCCTTTGCTGCATGTACAATTCGCTTATGTGTCTTCTGCTCTGCCTGTTAGTGGTTATGAATTTCTTTAGTTTATGCTTATTGTGGAAGGTCTTTATTTCTCCTTTAATTATTAAGGTTAGCTGGCTTTTCCAGGTACAGTTTTCAAGGTGCATCATTGCATGTCCTTCTGGCATTTAGATTTTCTGTGGAGAATTCTGCAGTTAGTCTGATGGGTTTGTCTCCTTGTACCTTGGTGCTTCTGTCTTGTAGCTTTCAACAGTCCTTCCTTTTTTTATATACTCTTAATATTTTAACTATGATGTTATACGAGGAAGTTCTTTTTTGGCCACTCCCATTTGAGATTCTATGTACCTCCTAAACCCAGGTGCCATAATCTTTCCCAAGATTTGGGAAGTTTGCTGCTATTATCTTCTTGAATAGATTTACTCTGACACTAGTCTACAGCTTGGCAATCTCTTGTACACCCAGGGTCTGTAAGTTTGGTACTTTAATCATGTCCCAGAGTTTTTTGATGGTTTGTTCACAATTTGTCATTTTTCTGTACTAATTTCTCAGTGTGTTAATTCATTAGCCTAATCTTTAAGCTCTGAAATTTTGTCTTCTGCTTGATACAGTCAATTTCTGAGGTTTTACACTGAGTTGTAATTTTTATTATTTTACTTAGTTCAATTTCACTTCCAATATTTTAGTTTTTCAGAATCTCTCCTTGTTCAATTGGTCCTTCACATTCTGCACTCTCTTAATTAATTCACTCAGCTGTTTGTATCCTTTTGAAGTTATTAATCATTTAAAAAATATCAAACTTTCCCAGCATTTTATGAACTCAAATGCCTTTGTATTGTGTTACTGTGTCACAGACCTTTAGAAGAGTCATATTGTCACAGTTTTTCATACCTTTTGTTCTTCTAGATTGAGATTTGTACTTCTGATGGGGTGAATACATCCTCTACTTTTATGTGTGGGTCTTATTAGTAATAGCCTTGTTTTAGGGGTTGGGACACCAGTCAAAGAGGAAGGAAAAAAAAAACTCAGATATCAACACACAGTATAAAGCAATTATAAACAAACAACTATAACACCATTAACAATAGAAAAGAATGTAGCAATAATGACATAGAGTAAACCAAAATTCTAAAAATTCATAATGATAAAGTAAAAATAAAAATACAAATCAAAGGTAAAAATGAGAAAATGGAAGAAATACTTAAACAAAAGTAAAGAAAGTTATGGGAATGTAGAGGAAAATGTGTGAAATAAAAATCAACTTAAATACTAAAACAAGTTTAGGTAAAACAAACAGGAAAAGAAAAAGGAGAAAAAAAAA
>PVJO010024927.1:0-23531 GCA_004026905.1 Hystrix cristata
CTCATGTTTATAGCAGCACAATTCATAATAGCTAAATCTTGGAATCAGCCTACATACCCATCTACAGAGGAATGGATAAAGAAATTGTGGTATTTACATACAATGGAGTATTTCTCTGCCATAAATAAAGGCAAACTTGAGTCATTTGTTAGAAAAAGGATGCACTTTGAGACCATAATGTTAAGTGAAATAAATCAGATACACAAACTTAAATGTTGCATGGTTTCTTTTACACAAAAAATCCAAATTATAAAAAAGAGCAAAACCAAAGATAGATAGTAGGAAGTAGAGAGATAGATCTTTCTCAAATGTGAAGTGGATTAAAAGATGGAAGGAGGGGAGATAAAGGGGATTAGAAAAGGAATTAAGATGTGTTATGTACATGTACCAACTCCACACAAGGAATGTAAACATTATGCACTAGAAACATGTACCAATTTTAGAAATATTATGCCAACTTCCCTGTAGTGTGGAATAGTCAAAAGCAAACATCAACGTGGTTTTTTCCTTTAAGGATTAGATAGAACTCAGCTGTAAAACCATCTGGCTTGGGTTCTTTTTAAAATAAAGCATCATTCATTACTGTTCTAGTGTTTATTGGTTTGTGTGTTTGAATTGCTTCTTTAGTCAATTTTAGTGGATCTGTTTTTACCTAAGAAATTATCAATTTCCTCCAGATTTTGAAATTTAGCACCTTAGACTTGCATGTACTGTTACCTTTTAATTTCTGTAGCGTCTTGTGACGTTCGAGTGGGTGGCTGGTGGGCGGAGACTGTTCATTGGAGTGCCTGCGTGGGCCTTTCCAGCATGACTGTCAGGGTGGTCAGAGTTCTCACAAGGCAGCTGTCAGTGGGAGCCCAGGCTGAAGTTAAAAAGATCTTCCTTTGAGAAGTCCCAAGATGTCCCTTATACATCATGCAAGGCACTTAGGCCAGCCCAAATTCAAAGGGAAGGAAATTAGGCTCTTTTAATGTAAACAAGGACTTGGGTAATCAGGAAGGTTGAGGAGGTAACGGCTGAGCTAAGAGCTTGGCAATATGGAAAACAAGGCCTCACAGATACAAGGACCATGGAGTACAAAGGCTTGTGTGAGCTGGAGAGACAGAACATGACTACAGTGCAGGGAGGGGAGGATGTGAGAAGATAGCACAGCTTCCAGGCACCAGAGCAGGTAAGATGTTGCAATGTGAGATTTAAAAAATCAGTGTTTTATTGTAAGTGCTTCTTATTCCAAGAATTTGCTTAGGTGGTTTTAGCAGAGATCAGTTGCACCTGGCAGTATGACTTGCTTGTCTACAGAGGGACAAGAGTAGAAGCAGGAGGCTCTCCATGGGCTGTTTGTGATACTCTGAGAAGGAAATGATGGAGCATGGACCAATGTGGTTGACAGGATGTGGTGAGAACTGACAGTTGCAAGACATGTTTTGGAGGTAGAGTCTATTGTTGACTGAGGTGTAGGAAAATCAAAGAATCAAAGATAACCCCCATCCTAAGGGAGACTTTGAGGAACCTGAGAGCAGAAAGCCTCTCAGATCTCTCTTGTTCTTTATCCCATCTGGCATATTCAGTGCATCAACAAATCCTACTCATTTTACCTTTAAAACACATCCCAAACCCCACTGCTTCTTTCTACTTTCACTTTTGCTAAACAACGAGCAACTTTCTCCTGGATCGTAATAAGCTTCGAGGTGGTCTCCCCGTTTCTACTATTTTTCTATCAACAGCTCTCCACACAATGTCCAGAATGATCCTTTAGAAATGTGAATCAGATCATGTCATTTCTCCTCTCAAAGTCTTTCCATTTCTGTTTCACTGGAGTAGAAAGCCAAGTCTTCACCCTGACTGTTAAGGCCCAACTCTTTCCAACTTGCCTGTTCCTCAACCTTACATCCATTTTCCTCCTTCCTCACGCCCTAGTGGTTGTACCAGCTGTGCTGTTAGGCTCACAGGTGAAATGGGGCTGCCTTGGGAATTTTACATTTCCTGCGCTGTCTGCCTGGGAAGCTTTTTAAAGGGTTATTCACATGGTTCACTTCTCCACTCCATTCAATCTTTGCTTATCCTAGAAGACCCCTCTTCTGATCTAAGCGCCCCAACAGCTCACTATCTGGCCCCTTAACACTGTTCTATTCCTTGCGCAAATTACCCACTTGAGGTTATATTTCATTTTTTGTTTATTGTGTGTAGTACCTGCTCCATTGGAATGTAAATGTTGTTTTGCTTGTCATGCTGATCGCCATGTGCCCAGGCCCCAGAACTGTTCTTGGTACAAAGAAGGCACTTAAATAATATTTGTGGAAATGGATAAATGAATAATTGTTTGCTTTTTTGTTATTATTATTATTATGAATCAGTTGCAATATTCTCTTGAGTGTTCTTCCTGCACGTCTCTTCATATCTTCTTTCTGTTCTCACTGCCTCAACTGAATACACAGCAGAATGACCACATGCCCACTGTGGCTTTCTTGCTGGGCTCCACTAACCCAATATCCTTCCTTTTCTATTCTCTGTCATATGACTGTGTGGTCAGTCTTTCTAATTTCTGCAACATTGTTCTATTATTTAACCAATATCCCTCTCCCAGTGCCAGGAATTGAACCCAGGGCCTCAAGCGTGCAAGCACACGCTGCACAATTGACCTCCACCTGAGCCTCTTAATGTCTCCTTATTAATGGTATAAAGTCAAATCACTGCATCTGAGAGTCATTTCTCTCACACAGCTGGTCTCAGTCTCTTTCTCCAGCTGAATTTCCCATTACTTCCTTGTATGACCCTTTGTCCTGCCGGAGTGCTACACTTGCCCAAAACTACTGTACTTTTCCATTTCTGGGACGTGACTCCCACCATTTGTCCCACCTATCCCAAACCTTCCCTACTGTTCAAAGTTGAATTTAAATCTCACATCCCTTGTGCCTGGCTCAGAAGCAGAACTCAGTCTCTCTCTCTCTCCCTCTTCCCTCTCCCTGTCTCTCTTGCTTGCTTTCTTCTGTATTTCTCATACATCTTACAAATATTTTGTTCACCACCCATTTGGACTGTGTGCAGATTTAACTGTATTTTATCCTGACTACACCACTTTGTACATGTATATAGACGTGTGCTCAGTCCTACTTACTCATCATAGCCAGTAGGTCCAATCCTTTGCTAAGCCTCTTGAGTTGAGTGTCTGCCCTTCTCTTATTATATGACCTTGGACATTTTCTATTGTTTATCTGAGTTTGTGTTTCCTTTTGAGTAAAATGAGGATGATAACTTCTGCCTCATAGTGCTTTTGTTAGAATTGGAAAGGTTCAACCATGATGCTTAATACACAGTGGGCTTCAATTAATTGTTATTATTCCTTTGTGCACTGCCCACAGTGCCACTCATAGTGTGGTTGATGGGTTTACAAGTAGGTTGAGAGATGTCTGCAACAGGCATTATTCCACTAGCTAGCCATATCATGTGTATTTCATGAAGATTCCTGCTCTGAGAAAGTGTTTATTCTCAGTGCTCTAGACATTACTGTTTTGATTTGATTACTGACACTATCTGGGCAGCAATAAGATTTCCTTAAATGTTCTTATGCCTGTGGAAACACCTTGTCTTTCCCACTGTGGGACTGTCAATGATGCATGAGGATGGGAGTGTTTTGCAGTGAAGATTTCTAGGAGGTAAATGATTCAAGGAATGTAGCTGCTAGAAATAAGATTATTTGAGCAGCATGAACGGTTGCTGGGCTTTCGGGCCCGCATATTCTAATGTTCAACCTGGAAAGATTTCTTCTCCACAGTGTTAGGTTCTGGTAGAGTTGTCCCCACAGTACTGATCAGGCTCTTTCCTGGCTAATGTCCCCTTTCTTGGTATTATTATAGTCTATATTTTTCCCCTTTCCTAATTTACCCTCTGTGGTCTCAGCAGCTGATCCGTTGCTAGACGTCTTGCTCTTCCTTTATGTGGTGGCATTCAATGTAGAGAGGGAGAGGACAGTAGAGAAAATTCTTCATGGTTGTCACTGAGTTTCCGTCAGGATTCTCTGTACAGAGACCTCATGTCCATGTGTAGCACGGTAGTAGCTAAGATATTGGTCCGTGCTGTCCTTTTGACTACAGCGTTTACCACAAAGACAAGAGCAATACCTCAGAACTGGTAGGAAATATTGTTTGGCTTCATTTTCCTCCTATACAACAGAGATGGGCCAAGTTTGTAGCTAGGAGACCCAACGGGATCTCAGCACCACACAGCACCCTCCCTGGGTAACTGAGGAGAGAGTTGTATAGGGGTGGGCCACAGACATGAGGAAGGAGTAAGTGAAGAAGGGCGGGTGCAGCACCCCAGCACCAGCAATAGGGATCACTCTTAGCCACTAGGCAAAACAGGGCAGGGAAGGGAGGGATCACCAGAAACTAGAGAAAACACCCACAGTCTAAGACAGCAACCTAATCGATGCTGTGCCCATCTGAGTTCCTGTTTAAGGGGGTAAGCTGGAGGAAACCAAGACCTGTTTTTCTCTCTGCCCCTCCCCCACAGCACCTTCCATTGGCTGAACCCGAGCAGAAGCCAGAAGACAATGTACCTGTGGATGCTTTCCACGAAATCCCAGTGTCCAGGTGGAACCAGGCATGGAGGAGCACAAGAGAAAAGTGCTGAGATAGGGGGATCCCAAGTTGAGGTCCAGGTGGGTCTGATCAGCAGGGCAGGCTTACCAAGAATCAGTTAACTGGGATACTTTAATATATGGGCCTCAAAAATAGAGAAAGCTAGTTTGGGGAAAAAGGCAGTTGGAGAGAGAATAGCATAGTACATATCCGCTTGTGATTTTCCTAAGTTCAGCCTGGGGACTCAAGTCTGAATCTTAGGAAGAAAAGGGGGTATTAGAAGAAACTAAGGTGACCTTCCAAGAGAGAAATAACTCATCCTGTGCGCTTTCCCCTCATTGAATCCCACCTTCCTGCTTTATTAAAACTTAAACCCCAAGTTTATTCTCTGAGCCCGGAAGTCTCTGTTTCTGGGGCTTTGGTGTAGAGTGAGGAGGGGAGGAGTGCCCTACTACACTGAAATAGGGTGGTGAGTTTCAGGAATGGTAGCATTGCAAATGGGGGCTTGTAACCCGGAACTACAGGAAATAATCTTTGGTTTTTAAATGGACGCTAGGCATCAACGTTAACAAGAATGGCTAAAAGAGAGAGTTCCTGAGCTCTTCTAAGATATTTTCAGGAATTTGAGTAAAAGTAGAAGATACACATTATCCAGTAGATACACAGGAGATGTAGCTGTGGTGATGTGACTCCATTTGTACCCACAGGCCATGGAGGTCAGGAACCTTACTGATCATACTAAACTTGTTTTTGAACACGGGGTTATAATTAGTTCTTTGCTACTTTAGCTAGCAGGATAATCACTCTAAATTTTAAAGTATATTACCACCCCACCTTTGAACTTTTTGTTTCCTATAAGTTGTATTCCTAGGGCAAGGCCCATGAACATTATTTTCTGCCATGAACACCTTTGGAAGTCTAGTGAAACTCTTTAAAAATGTTTTTAATTTATTGCTATAATCCCAGCACTCTGAGAGGCTGAGGCAGGAGAAATGAGAGTTTGAGCCTAGCCTCGGCAACTTACTGAGAACCTGTCTCAAAATAATTTTAAAAAGAGGGGAGGGCTGGGGACGTAACTCAGTGTAAAGATCCTGGATTCAAATCTCAGTGCTGCAAAAAAAGTATTTGTGCATATTTATGGTGTGCAATATGATGCCTTGATACATGTGTACATTGTGAAGCAGGGGCAGGGATTGAACAGAGTAGACATTTTGAAAAATACAACAATTTAAAATATAAATGCATCTAATATTGTGGGCTTCAAATAAATGAAACAAAAATTAACAGAACTACAGGATAGATAAATCTATAACCCAAATGTGAATTTGTGAAATACTTTTGTCAGTAATCATGGAACAGGTAGGGAAAACATAGCAAGTATGTGTGTGTGTGTGTGTGTGTGTGTGTGTGTGTGTGTATGTATATATATAATTTTTTTACTGAAATTTACCATTTATTAAGTTTTACATTATACAGGACCATAAAGCAAATTTCAGACAATCTCAAAGGGTCAGAATCATACAGAAGATGTTCTGTGACTATAGTGAAATTAAAGAAAATTAATAAAAACAAAACTAGAAAAATCACTGTTTGGGAATTATGCAATAATAATTATAATGCATGAGTTAAAGAAAAAAATCATAATGGAAATTAGAGAATATTTTCACTTGAGTGATATCAGAAATTCAATATATTAAAATTTATGGGCTTCTCTCTTGAGGGCCTATACTCTATTTCACTGAGTGTGTACTTTTAAAATTTTGCCTATTAAATCCCTTTACGCCTCTTACATGTCCTGAAAATTCTTTTTCTATGATGCCTTATGCCTCTTATGTGTCCTGAAAATTCTTTTTCTATGATGGAAGTCAAGAAACCTTTAACCTGTCCCTTGAGTAAGAGGAGTCGAGGTTTCCCATCTCCGCTTTCAAGATCTCTTTAGACCCTGTCCGGGTGCATTTCTCTTGGATAGCCAGCAGCAGGAGGCAAAGAGGTTTCAGTACTATGACTTTGACTATCAAAGGATCGTGGTATATCAAACAACAAAACCCATCTTCCTTTGTCTCCTTTAGATCAGTCCGAGTGGGACTTTTGATTTCTTGCTAGGTAGGGCCAGAGTCTCTCCTTAGCTGGAAGCAGCCACAAGAACACAGACCTCTGACCCCTCTGTGTCCTTTACGAATAAGAGATCAAAGTCTGGGGGAGGGGATGAGGTAGGACAGAAGAAATAAAGATAAGTAGGAAGAAGACAAGGAAAATCATAATTTTAGAACATTTTATTTTAAAGAATACTGAAACTTCTGGGACAAAAAGTTACTCGAGGCCATTAATATAAGTATTCTCTAGGTTAATTTATGCCTCTTTCCTTCTATTCCCATCATATCCCAAATTCCTTAAGGATACTACAAGTCCATAAATTTGTTTCATTGATACAGGGCGTAAACCTGATCGTAAGCTAAGGAACAGATTGAGAGAATTCAAAGAATTCTTAAATCATCCATTAAAAAAAACAAAAACAAAACAAAGCAAAACAAAAAAAACAACTGAGTCCAAATCTTTCAACCGTAAAATGGGCCATTATCCTTCTGGATGGTGAGTCATCCTTTTTTGTGTTTCCTGTAAGTCAGGACCAAAACAGAACTTCCTGTAACCTACCAAATTTCATAGGTTTCTTCCCCCTCAATAGAAACATACATGTTCCCAGTTCCCCAAAATAATGCCCATGTCTCTTGAGAGCCCACATTATATTTGAGTTGGTACTTTTAAAATTCTGCCAAATAAATCCTGTTATGCCTCTTTAAAAAAACTTATGGGATGCAGCTGAAGTTGCAGTGGAGGAATTTACAGGAATAAGTGCATATCTTAAACAGAAGACAGGCTGAGAAGTATCATTGTCAAAAAGTTAGAAAAAGAATGATCCCTGAAATTAAACCCAAAGAGAGCAGGAAATATTTAAAATAAGAGAAGAAATAACTGAGTTAGAAAATAAATATTGGAGAAAATTTAAAAAGTTAAGCTCATTATTTGAGGAGATTAGCAATGTTAAAGGACATCTAGAAAGAGATGAAGAAAAAAGTGGACAAGTCACTAAGTACCAGTATTAGAAATGAAAATGGTACATCGCTATGGATAACAGGGATATTAAACACAATAATAGAATATGAGGAATCATTTTATGCCAATAAATTTGGAAATATAGAGAAAAGGAGACGGGATATATAAAAATAGACTGCACCAAAACTGACAAAATAAATTGAAAGCTTCCAAACATTCTTCAAGAGAAAAAGAAGAAACATTTCTTAACATATTTTATGATGCTGGTGAAACTTATTTCAAAACATGACAAGAAAATTACATTAAAGGAAACTGTATGTCAACATGATTGTGAAATACATATACAAATTTTTATAAAAACAGTTAAATTCAGTGGTATATAAAATGGTTAATACACCATAACTAAGTGACATTTAACTAAGGAATATGAAGGTTTTAAAATTTGAAAATTTGTCAATATACGTGTAATGTATTATAAGAATGAAATAAAAAATCATATGATCATGCCAAAAAAGGCAGAAAAAGAAATTTTTAAAATTCAAAGCCTCTTGTGATTAAATGTCTTTTAGCAAATCAGAAATAGAAGAGAACTTTATTAATCTTAGAAAGATATATATGAAAATTATGAAATATATTTAAGAGAAAATAAAAAGTTCAAGTAAATGGGAGAAAAATATTACTTGCTCTTTCCAGGTAGATATTCTATATAAAATTAGTATTATTTACAGTAAAACCTTTGATTGTGAGTAATTTGTTCTGTGAATGTTCCACAAGACAAGCAAACATTTCTAATAAATTTTAACTTGATAAATAAGAGATGTCTCGCAATATGAGTAGTACATGATGTTGAACATAACATGAGCCGATGGTTCTTCCCTCTCTCTCATTGCAGGATTGTGAATGGTCATCTCCCAGCAGTACGAGGTTATTGAGGAGATCTTGTCTGCAGAGGAGGAGGAGAAAAAGGTAGAGGAATCCCTCACTTCAAATGAGATTAAGGAGATGTGTAAAATGTGGGAAACAGTGCAACATTTTGTAGAAAAGCGCCACCCAAATAAGGCTGTAGCAGTTCGGGTGATGATTAATCTGTTTAACGGAAATGCAATATCACATTTCCATGAAATCCTCAAAAGGAGGCAAAAGCAAAGGTCATTTGATAGGTTCCTTGTTAAAATTGCATGAAAACAAAAAGATTCCATTGAGCCAGTAGATAGCAGTGATTCCATTACTGATAGTGAAATTTGTCCTTCACAAAAACTCTCCTCTCTCATCTCCCTCACAAGAGTCATGAAGGTTTTCAAAGGTAAGTGGAAGTTAATTTGTTTACTTTTCTTTATATCTTATATTTTCTTTATTATTTTGTAGTACGTTACAGTACCTGTAATCATTTATTTGAGTATTTTTGGGTTTCCATCTGAGTTTCCATCATTTCTTATGGGGAAATTTGCTTTGCTGTACAAGTGCTTTGGATTACAAGCATGTTTCTGGAATGAATTATGATCACAAACCAAGGTTTTACGGTACTTAAAAATATCATCCTTTTGCTCACTGTACTGAAACTTTTATAATCAAGTCACTGTATGTTTGTGGATATGTTTTTGGACTATTTGTTCCTTTGGTCTAATTATATTTCCTATATTACCTGAATGAATGTAACTTTATAAGTCATAATGTACTGTTATAGTCACCAGCTTTTTCTGCTTTAATCATTTCTTGGGTATTATGTCCTTTGCATTTTCACATGAATATGAGAAAAGAATTGTCTATTTCTTAGAAAAACCTTGCTGAGGTATAACTGGGATTGTCTCAAACCTATAGATAAATTTGGAGAAAGTCTTTCCAAGGTTGATACTTTTAGCACATAAACATATTGTTTTCCTCCTTTTGCTCAGAATTTTTAAATTTTCTCAACTATATCTCATAACTTTCATGTAAGTTAAGGCATAAGAATGGGTAGGAATTCTTTTTGCTGTAAGCATTTTTGTACCAGTTAAAGTTGTTTCTACTTATTAGCATCTTATTTTTACACACACACGTAAAGCAGGAAAAATATCTCATGTTTAAAACACAAAACAATATCTATAAACTATGACCTGGGATTGACACTGTTAGTCGTAGTGGCCGCCCTCTCATTCTTCTTTGCTGTCACAGCAAAACTTTTTATTTGGGTTGTTTACTCCAAGGAAGAGGTGACTCCTTTTTCAAATCCAGGCTAAATTCTGACTGCTGAAATTCAGTTATTATGCTCCCATTCTTCTTGCTAGAGAATGGTTTAGACAAAGCCATAGAACCAATGAAAAAGAAAGAGGTGGCTGCTGGAAGCATCTGCACAAAGGTCTTTCATTTATTACAAAAAAGAAAAGCACATACAAATATACATCCTTCTTGGAAGGTATCAGTGTGTATGGCCACAGCATCTAATTTATGGGATAGACATCTAACAACCCTCCAGGGAGCAAGTCCACAAGTCAAAGCCCCCACACAGAGAAGAGTGTGAAGAACCTGGAGCTTGATGGCATCACACGCTGCTAAATTACGTTATAGTAGGCATGGCTTTGGGCATCATATGTTGTGAGATTTCTAATTTGCTTCAAGGTTTTAGACAGTGGAACTTCATTTTTCTGCCACTGCGCACCAAGCCAACATGACCAGGGCACAGTCTTCCCACAAGGAGAGCAGCTGGGAGTCCTGTGGCTGTGTCTGTCCTTTCATGCTCTGAGGCATCAGCTGTCCTTCTAGTAGAATGCATCTCTGAGCATGATTCCTTGGCTCCCTACATGGCCATTTTTGTTACCCCATCAATTCACATCAACTCCTGGAAGTACATGGATGAGGTAACTCATAGAATCCTATTTCCCATGCCTAAAACATCCCATCTCTTCAAATTGTTTTCAAGAGATCGCGTCTGTGGTAGTAAAATCCTGACTTAGCAGCCTTTCTCCTATGGTCCTGCTGTTGGTCAGAGCTCTCAGGTTTAGAACTCAGAGTCTGTTCTAGTTACTTCAGGCAGAAGAGGATTTATTGAAGGTTGACCCTTCGGGAGCGAGTGGTAAAGAAGCAGGATCTAGATTGATCTTACAGAAACAGCTCCCAACACCTACCACAGAGCCCGCCTACCCTGAACGCAGCTGTCTTTCCATTAGGCAGCTGCAGGATCTGAAATCTTCTGCCAGGGCCATCTGCTCTTGAGCACGCTGCCTCTGCCGCAGGTTGGGCTGAGAAGTGCCCACAGTCTTTCTCTTCCTTTCATAACTTGGAGTTCTTGGTGATACTGGAGATTGAACCAAGGGTCTTTGCATTGAGCTACATCCCCACTCTTTTTATTTATTTATTTTTTTAATTTTGAGACAGGGTCTTGCTAAGTCTCTAAGTCGTCCGGGCTGGTCTGGAATTGTGATTCTCCTGTTTCAGACTTCCAGAGTGTTGGGATTAAGGCAGGTACCATATATTGGGCTGAAATTTTTAAAAATGCTTAATCATATACATGGAGAAAATGGGCCATCTCATTATTGTTTTAACTCAGTTTTGTATCAAAGTCTCCAGCAATTGGATCTGGTCTAAATCACACCTGAACTCTAGTGGCAATTGAGATTTGGAAAACAGTGGCCACTTTCCAGCCTCTGTGGTCCTGGAAGGCTGGATGTGTCCTGTAATGGGTTTGAAGGAACATATGTGTTTCCATGATAGTACCTCAAATGGAAATGATCCATGTCCATTTGGAGATTGAATTTTCTTCAAGTCCACCTCAATGAGCAATGGAGATAAGATGCCCCAATAGGCCCCCAGGATGACTGACTGTGTCACCTGAGTATCTTCCTAGAAAACCTGCTTGCAGGGTGCCAGACAAACTTCTCTTCGCCACAATCCTATTAAGACTCAATTCTCAGCAAAATAATCACTGTTGTAGGGGCTGGTGTGACGAGAAGCACAGGACTTGGGCCAATAATAATAATGACAATGGAAACCCAAGTGTGACTGGCTGGAAAACAGAGCCATCAGAGGCCAGCCTGACGGGTGCTATTTCAGAATCACATGCAAACCAGAGGAGAGAATTGCAGCTATTATCGGAATGCTTTCAAATTGAAAAAATATTTTTAGGCAATTATCTGATATTTCAGATAAATTTTCACCCAAATATCTCCATAATTGCCCTGATTTTCTTATACATGACTTCTAGACACTGCTGAAAACGTACAGTAAGAGAAGTAGTGCTGTCAATAAATCCCACTTCAACCTCATAGCAAGCTAGGAAATAACACACAGGATCAAGAAACTTCTTATCTCCCAGATCTAACAAAATGCACAAAAATAAGAATAGCCAAAAACAAAAACAAAAACAAAAAGCAGAAGCTTCTAAAATAAGGACTATAACAGGCCTAAGTTAGATCTCATTCTTGAGAGACAAAGGGAGATCAGATGGCAAGAGAGGGGAGTCAAAAGAAAATCTTTTACAAATAGAAAGATGAAGCAAAGATTAAATACAGATTTCCCTCAAGAACAACAACAACAACAACCCCCCCAAAATAAAATAACAAAATGGTAAATGTAACAGAAGAAAAAAAGTACAGAAACTCTAAAAGTAGAACTCTAAATCACTTGCTAATTAGGAATGCTTTTGGTTACATGTAGCAAAAAAATGCAGCTAACAGTGGCTTAAAACATCTAGACCTTTATTGTATACTTAGGAAGATATGGAGAAAGAGATAGTCCCAAGATTGACTCGGCAGCTCACCAGTTTCAACAAGGATTCAGGCCATTTTGATTTTCATGTTCTATTAGCCTTGGTGTATTTTCAATGTTGATGCTCAAGATCAGAAGATGGCTGCCATAGCTCTAAACATCACATCTGCATTAAACAGTATCCAGAGAGGGAAGAAAGGGGAATCATGATAATGGACATGCCTCCTACTTTTGCAAGAGGAAACACATGTGCTTAAAAGCCCCCAGTTGACTTATCCTAATATTTGATCTGCCAGAAATTGGTCATATATTCAGCACTAACCCATTAGCAAGGATGTAAGACTTACTATAATCCAACTTCTTGGCTAAAAGCACTGATTTCAGAACTGAATCGAGGTCTATCAGCAAATAAAGAGGCAGGATAGGCAACTACATAGGCAGCTAAAATAACAGCTATTGTTCATTTCAAAGTATTCAAATTTATTAAGAGAATACTAGGGAAATAAAGCAGATTATGTAGTTTCCAAATTGGCAAAATAGGAAATAAAAAACTATCACAGATCATAAAACAAAGGATAGATCTACTTTTTGCCAGTACCATGCTGTTT
Organism: Hystrix cristata; assembly: GCA_004026905.1. Taxonomy (NCBI): domain Eukaryota; kingdom Metazoa; phylum Chordata; class Mammalia; order Rodentia; family Hystricidae; genus Hystrix; species Hystrix cristata. Next base: position 12,917 of record PVJO010024927.1, read on the forward strand.
TTTGGGGGTGGGGGGTGCTGGGGATCAAACTCAGGGCCTTATGTTTGCTAAGCAAGCGCTCTACCACTTAAGTCCCCAACCCCAATGCAGTTTTTATCACAGTAGCTTTGTAGTATAATTTCAGGTCAGGGATTGTGATGTCCTCTGCTTTGCCTTTATTGCCCAGAATTGCTTTTGCTATTCTAGGTTTCTTCTGGCTCCAAATGAATTTCAGGATTGTTTTCTCTAATTCTGTGAGGTATGCTATTGGTATTTTAATTGGGATTGCATTAAGTCTATGTAACAATTTTGGGAGTATGGCCATTTTCACTATATTGTTTCTTCCTACCTAAAAACAAGGGATATCTTTCCATTTTCTGATATCCTCTTTGATCTCCTTTTTCAGAGTACTGTAGTTTTCAATACATAGGTCTTTTACTTCCTTCATTAGATTGATTCCTAGGTACTTCATTTTTTTGGATGCTATTGTGAAAAGTGTTGTTTCTCTAATTTCTCTCTCAGTGAGTTTGGTATTTGTGTAGAGGAATGGTACTGATTTTTGAGTGTTAACTTTGTACCCAGCTATGCTAAATCTGAAGTCTTTTGGTGGAGTTTTGGGGTCTTCTATGTAGAGTATCATGTCATCTGCAAATAATGATAATTTAATTTCTTCCTTTCCTATCCTTATTCCTTTTGCTTCTTTCTCTTGTCTAATTGCTCTGACTAATGTTTCCAGAACTGTATTGAATAAGAGTGGTGATAATGGACATCCTTGTCTTGTTCCTGATTTTAGAGTGAAAGTTTTCAGTTTTTGTCCATTTAGTATGATGTTGGCTGTTGTTTTGTCATAGGTGGCTTTTATCAGATTGAGGTAAAGACAATTTGTTCCAATTTTCTGCAGGTTTTTTTTTTTAAATCATGAATGGGTATTGGACTTCATCAAATGCTTTTTTGGCATCTATTGAGATGATCACATGTGTTTTGTCCTTGGCTTTATTGATATGGTGTATCACGTTTATTGATTTGCATATGTTGAACCATTCCTGCATCCCTGGGATGAATCCTACTTGGTCATAGTGTATAATCTTCTTGATAATTTGTTGCATTCGATTTGCCGGTATCTTATTGAAGATTTCTGCATCTATGTTCATTAAGGAGATTGGCCTGTAGTTCTCTTTTTTGGTTGGATCCTTCTCTGGTTTTGGTATCAGGGTGATGCTTGCAGTTTGTAATAGCTAAATCTTGGGAAGAGCCTAAATGCCCATCAACCGAAGAATGGATAAAGATGATGTGGTTTTTTTTCTACAATGGAGTACTACTCTGCCATAAAGAATGATAAGCTTCAGACATTTCTAGGTAATGGATGCACCTTGAGACCATACTCTTAAGTGAAATAAATCTGACACACCTGTTTAAATACCACATTATTTCTCTGGTGTGAGAAACTGAAAGTGTAAATAAGGACTAAAGTGTATTATATTGGGAAAGGGAAGAAACTGTTCAAATGAGAAGGGGGACAAGGGAGGGGTGAGAGGGAAAGGAAGGGAGGGCCAAGAAAAAAAGAGAATAGAAGGAAAAAATGGAAAGAAAGCTTTTGTAAATAAGGAGGAAAGAGGGGTTGAAAGGGGGAGGGGAATGGAAGAAAAAGAATCAGCAAGATATATCATGTTCAGGCACAAATTTCCCATGATGAATATTATTATTATCTAAATCTAAAATGTACCACTAAAATAAAATTAAAAAGAAAATAATAACAAAAATGAGTCCAATCACATCACTCCTCTACTTCAAAACTGCAGCAACTCTCCAGTCTCCACTTCCAGCTACCAAAGCATGTCAAGGCTGGCGCTGACCGTCCTCCTCCACCGCTGTGTGAACTCAGCATCTCCGGCTCTCTTCCACCTTCTATTTGCTTTGACCACAGTGGCCTGCTTGGCGATTAGGAAAACACCAGGCTCTGCCCATCACAGGGTCTTCCCAGCAGGTTATTCTCTAGCCTGGCTCATTCCTGCACCTTCCTCAAGTCTTTGTTGAAATGTCCATGTCTCCCCAATTCCTTCCCTGACTCCTCCACTCCCCTTCAAGCTCCTCCCTCATTGTTCCTACCTTTCCGCATGGAACGCGTCACTTTCTAACAAAGCACCTTGCTGATTCTCTTCATGTGGTCATTATTTACTTTCTTATTAAACTGCAAGCCTGGTATGTATTTTGGTTTGCGTGTATCTCAAGTGCTTAGGACAGTGCCTGGCACAAAGTAGGTCTTCAAAATATTTATTTAAAAAAAACCCTAAAATTGATTTTAAAAAGATCAACAACTCAGATGAAAAATGATCAGATATGAACAGATATCTTACCAAAAGGGTTCAGGTGGCTTGTAGATATGTGAGAGGATGCTTAAACTCGCTTACAAAAGAAACAAAATCCGAAGTACCCTGAAATACTCCCTTTGTAGATATCTGATGATCAGAACCCAAAATGTGACTACACCATTGATTAAGCTGTAGGAAATAGACAGATCTCAGATTGGTAATGGGAGTGGGACTTTCTAAATCCTCCATGCAGATCAATATGGCAAGTGGGTATGAGATTTACAAATATTCTGTACTCATTATCCTATTTTTGAGAAATTTTCTTACAGATATATCTGTGTATATAAGAAATGATGCATGTATAAAGTTTGGGTGCTATTTAATAGCAATAGATTAAAAGCAACCAAAGTGCCCATTGAGAATAGTAGAATAAATCATAATATATCCATACAATGGAATCGTTTTTAAGCTCTTGAAAGTGTTGTTTTTTTTTTTTTAAACTGAAGGTAGCTTTTGAACTCTAAAATGGAAAGATGTCCAAGAATAACGTTAAGGTGAAGAGTTTGTGTATAGTCTTTGTCTCTTGTTTATAGGAAAGAAGAAATATAAGAACATATGTTCATTTTTGCTTATATTTGTATAAAGTCAGCAAAGATTCACAAGAAATTAATAAAAATGATTAAGTGAGAGGCAGGAAATGGAGCAAATGTTGGCAGTGAAAGGAGCAAGACTTTCTAAGTTGCATCTCTTTAGGGTATATTTCTGGTTTTGTGTGTGCATGACCTAATTTTCAAATTAATTTTAGAAACTATACAATATAAATATAAGTGGTATAAACTTACTAAGAATAAATAATTCTCATATTATTGTAAAAGAATTATTCTAATAGAAGTACACTATTGTCTTATTACCTTTTACCTTTCTCATGGTTTGTTTAACTTTGATTGTCTTCTAGGTTACTATAAAATACAAATTTTGTGTCCTTCCCCTTGCCCTCATTTTCTGACTTCAATATTAATTGTGTTGTTTTTCATCCTGTTTCTTTAATTCCATTTCCCCTGAGAAAGTTTCCATCCCAAGAGGATGTTGTTCGGTTTACTGTCGTTTGCAAAGCTCTCTGTGGTAAAAAACATGTTAAAAAAGATAATTACATTAATTTTTGTATTCCTTACTAACCTTCTATAGTGACTATTCATTCAAATTCTTTTGAGACAAGCATCTGAAAGAAAATGCTTATATGCGAGATATGTAATAAGCATAGTATTTGAATCTATGTGGGTGCTAAAAGAAGTCATTAAAATTAAAAATAATTATAGAAAGGAAACAAAGTATGTAAAGCTGTTAGGATTGTTTGAAGTAAAATATAAATGGTAGGACTAAAATTTGTTTCTTTAAAGAAAGCAAGTAGAACTAAAGATATATCCTACCTTTTAGGGTATATCTACCACCCAGAGTTTTATTAGTGCTATTGATCTCTATGTCTGACTTCTGACTGTCAACTGATTTCCATTTGAGAAGAGGAGGTTATTTGTTGGACCACTAAAACCCTAAAAACATGTGGCTACAAATTACATATAATGACATGAGTTTCATTTAACAAATTTGTATTGAGGCCCTACTAAGAGCCAGGTATTACTCTGTGTATTGAGACTATAATGGTGAACAAAGCATATATCCTTGTTCTCACGGAGTTTACAGTTATGAAACATTAGAGACATCAAATGATTACATACTTAAATAGGCAGACACAGCTATGAGCAGATCATGAAAGGGTAAGTTTTAGGGTACTAGGGAACCACACAGTGAGGTGAGGCACAGAGGAACCTATTCCAGATTGCAGGATCACGGGGAAATGACACAGAAAGTAAAACACGAAGGACAAGTGGTACTTTTCTGGCAAAGATCAACAGAAGGAAGAATGTTCCAGGTGGAGAAAATAGCATAAGCGAAGGTCCTGGGCAGAAACAAGATTGGCATATTAAAGACCCTCAGATTGCTTATGTCACCCGTGATTTACATAAAATATTAAAGTTCTAATCAGAGGTCTGTACACCTTCTATAAAGGGCCAGAAAGTAAACAGTTTAGACTTTGTGGCCAATGCGGTTTCTGTTGTAATTTTCCAAATTTTCCTTGTAGCAGGAAAGCAGCCATAGACAATAAGTAAGTGATTGGACATGGCTGTGTTATAATAAAACTTTATTTACAAACATCAGATGGTAGGGAGGGAGGTGGTACATAGGATGTAGTTGCCAATCTTTATTCTAAATTATAGCAGACCTTCTAAAACTCAGTTACAAATCTCAGTTGCATAAAGATATTTATTCTAATGAACACATGTTTATTGGGAATCTACTGGGTACTAAGAATGCCTGAGGGAAGCAGCAGTAAATAAAAATGCATTGTTCCTTTGCTTATGAAATTAATGAATACAGGTATTTAACAAATAGCGATACAATAAACTAGATAATACATACAATTGTATTATTATACAATTGAACTGTAGCTACATGCAATTAATGAGCTGCTTAAGGGTCCTGTAAGGGCTTATGAGGAGACCTAAACCAGCTGGAATGACCGGGAAATGACACTTCAAAGTGAAACTAGAAGGATGTGTAAGCATTGGCCAGGTAAACAGTTAAGGCATAATATTCCAGAGAGAGGATGTAGTACAATGAAGGCCCAGTGGAAAGGTGACTGTCAGATTTAAGAAGAAGAAAGCAAGCCAATGGACAGGAATAAGGGAGTGTGTGAGATGAGCCTAGGTGGTAGGTAGAGATCAAAATACTTGAAGCTTTGTGTTGCAATTGAAGGACTTTGAAAATATTTTTGACCTCCCAGTATATACAATTAGGAATTTGTTAATGGATGGTCCATTTTAGGGAATTTAAATTTTAAATACTTGATAGAGATTTTCAAAGTTGAATAGACAGCCGAGGACTCCAGGCATAAAACCTGAGCAGGAGGTGGAGATTTCAGGCTCACAGGTATGAGCTTGATCAGTCAGTGTGTGTGAGTGAAGGTTAAAACCAGGGCTTGAGGTGCAGAAGGATAGGTCAGCAATGGCCACTGTGGCAAACCCAGGAAGGAGATGAATCAGAGGAACTCTGAAAAGGGAATCCTTAAGAGCTGTCAAACAGCAGGTGAGATCCATGTGGCTTGCCATAGAAGTTTTACTGATAGTAGCTCCTGCAGCTTCATTGACACAGAACATAACACTGCCGTGGCTTTCAGACCAAACCTAAGATGAAGAGGCAGAAGTACGAACAGAAGTATCTTTTCTAAATAGCCTTGCTGGGAGCCTTCTCTGTTGGTCAAGATGAAGAAGCAGAATCCAGATTTACCTTCCCATCTGAATCAACTAAAACCGTTGACAAAAATATATAAACCAACACTCAAAACACTGGACGTCAGCCAATAAAGGAGAGTAATATCTCAGAGATGGAAAACAAATGAGGGGAACCCTAAAACGGCCCTAGCTTATTGCCTGAAGAAGCCAATGCAGGAGGGAGGAACTTAATCAGTGTGGGAGAGGAGCTGGTGGAAGAAGTGTGAGGAGCCAGGCAGTGAGGGGACCCAGTGAGAGAACACTCAAGGTCTACAGCAACTGTGCACATGAAGAAACCACTCGGGACTAGAAAAAGAACCACACAAGAGAATGAAAGTAAAGCCTTTGTCCGGGACTCACAAAGGTTTGGGACTAGTGCCTGTCTCGACAGCTAGAGGGGCAAACTTCTCCCTTCCAGAGGGCATCAGTTACCAGTTCAAGAAGAGGGGTCTTGCTTCAAAACTGGGAAATAATTAAGTGCAAGACCCAAATGAATTGCTTCCAAGTTTTTAACTGGGTCCCAGAACAAAGTCAAAAATAATTATAGAAATACAAAAATATACAATAATTTGCTAAAATTCACAAAGTCTGATATCCTATCAAAAATTACAAGGCATACAAGGGAAAATAGAAGCCATAATGTGGAGAAAAATCAACCATAACACAATAATGACACAGATGGCTTAAATACTACCAAAGTTATTGCTAATATACAATCAGAAATTAAAGAATGGGTACTTTGAAACATGGAAGACATAAAAGAGATTCAATTGAAGTTTCAAATATGACAGTGACATTGTCTAAGGTGCAAAAAGGCTGCATAAAATTCACAGTAAAAAGATAGAGCAAAAGAATAGATTAGTGAACTCAAAGGCATAGCAGTAGAAACTATCCAAAATAAAACACAAAGAGGAAAAAAGAGCAAAACCAAAACAGACCATCAGTGAACTCTGGATCAGTCTACACTCACCATATGACTCAGTCATTCTACTTGGATTTTCCAAAGAGAAATTAAAGCTTATGTCGCTACAATAAATTTTAAATGAATGCCATTGCAACATTATTCATAATGGTCTGAACTGGAAAGAACTCAAAGTCCATGACCAGTCAAATTGATTAAAATATTTGAGGTATGTCATATAATGGGAAATTCAGCAATAAAAAGGATGAGCTATTGGTATATGCTTCAACATGGGACCTAAAAATAATGGTTCTGAGTAAAAGAAGGTGGACAAAGAGTACATATTGTGTTATTATATTTGTACACAATTCTAGAAGATACAAATAAATCTGTAGGGACAGGAAACAGATCAGTAGAGAAAGGGGGCAGGGGGAGGCAAAAAAGGAATTTCAAAGGTACATCAGGAAATCAGGGAATGAGATATATATGTGTGTGTGTGTGTGTGTGTGTGTGTGTGTGTGTGTGTGTATTCATTATCTTGATTGTAGTTTTGACTTTGTGGATATATATATATTTTATATATATATATACATATGTATATAGCCAACCAAATATTTTAAACATTTGTAGCTTAGTACATTTTAATATCTCAACAAAGCTGTTAAAAACAATCATATAAATAAACACACTCATCTTTGAAACAGAAGAGTGAAATGACTTAGCAGCTAGAAGGAGATGCTGTGTTGAGTGACAGCTGGCTTTATTTGTTTGGGGGTTTGATTTTGCTTTGTTACTTTCATGCAAGTAAACCAATCAAATTTATAAGTTGAGGGAGATGTATAGAAAACTATAGGAAAGAGGAGGCGATTGATGGAACACAGTCCCAAGAGAGACAGAACATTTAGAGTCCAAGGCCAGGTGACTGCACAGCTTTGCCTGGGAGGAGAGAAAGAAGGATGTGAAGCTACCTACAGGATGCATCGCTCCCTGGCTGTTATTCTCCAGATGCTGCACTCTGAGAATAAATTCTTATTTTGGGTACCAATGACATTATTTTAAACTACAATCAAGATAATGAATACACACACACACACACACACACACGTATATATCTCATGCCCCGATTTCCTGATGTACCTTTGAAATTCCTCTTTTGCCTCCCCCTGCCCCTGACATTATTTTAAAGTAATCCAATCGGATTTCCACAGTGCTCCCCATTCCAGAGTGATGCACTTCCTTCGAAGTCATTTCTCCCAAATCCAATGACTTCTGCTAAATCTGGGGTTTAACTGATAGGAATCTATGATGCACTGAAAAAATAAGAGTATTTTATTGAACAGCAGACAGTGTCTTTCCCTTTACCAAGAAAGGGCTGTACATTAGACGTTTTGCTCTTTTACCAAAGGCTGTCAGGTAAGTACCCAAGAACAACTCTGAGAGCCTTGATATGATGTCCTGGACGTGTGTTTAATGTAATTTGGAAAACACAGTTACCCAGCCAAAAAGGATGTTGGTCTTTCAATTATCATTTGATTATACACACAATCTCTCTGTCTCTGTCTCTCTCTCTCTCTCTCTCCTTCCCTCCCTCTCCCTTTCTCTTTCTCACACACACACAAACACACACACACTGCTTTCTTCGCAGTAACTGATATTTAATTCGCTGTCCAAACAGCACAAACACAAAAGTCAGTTTAATAGAATCACTTGTTATTTTAGCATTAGTGTGTTCACTTTTTACTTTCCCAACGTACCATTTTAGCTGGAAAGATTCAGACTTCCAGGAGCATTCATTCAGGAAACCAAGATTTCAGTAGACTGTAATACTGATACTGTTGGAATAATTTCTGTATCTTTCATGTTCATCCAACAAGTTTAACATGATACGGAAATTAAAGTTGGTCATTTCCTACCTGCTTCGTTTCAATCAGAATCTATAGACTCAACGTTCATTGAACGCATTTAGGACTCCACAAGGGCTAGCAGATCAACTGCCGGTCCTTTGCCGCCACTGAGAACCAAAGTCTCTAGAATCTGGAGGAATTTTGAGTAGTCACCTTGGTGTTTTGGGACTAGTACCTGGGCTAGTACTTGGGCTAGCACCTGGGCAGGACCAAGCCTAAGAGGGCCGGCAATTGGGACCCTTCCAGCAAAGAACTTTGAGTAGCCGCCTCCCACTTACTTTAAGTGCGGGTTCGGGAGGAACCTGCGCGCCCAGCTGCCTCCCTCCGAGAGTCAGCGATTGTGCCCCGCGAGGGTACCGCCCGCGCCCCACGGGCTGGTAATTCCGGGCGGCAGGCGACAGAGAGGATCTGGGCTGCGTTTATCTCTCGCAGGACTAGACCTGGCGTGGAGGAAAGCAGAGTCTGTACAGGACCTCGGAGGGCAGGCACCTTGGGCTTTGACGTTGTCCGGCGCACTTAGAGCGCGCTGCTTCGCCCTCGCTGTCCCAGGCCCCCGTCTCCTGGCAGAGCCCGGGGAGGGAGAGTTGGGGTGTGGGTGGCTCCTGAAGCCGACACGCGTGCGGCTGCCCCTCCCCCCGCACACTCGGGGACGGGAAGTGGCGGGTGGGAGTCGCCCAAGCGTGACTGCCCGAGGCCCCTCCTGCGCAGCGAAGGAGCTCCATAAAAGCCCAGCTGCGACCCGCAGTCTGCACCCCGGCCGTCCGCTCTCACCCCTCGGAGAGGCGCGCCCACAACAGAGCACTCGCCGCCCAGCCACGCCTGCTCGCCAGCCACGGTGAGTGCCGGGACCCGACCGGGTAGGGCGGGAGCTGAGGGGGCGCCGCTCGACTTGCCCCGGCGCGGTCTCCTTCCGCGGAGCCCCGGAGCCCCGCGAGGGTCGCGCCGGGTCCCCAGCCTCTGCTAGCCGGACTTTGCCGGCTTCACGCCCAGACCCCCGCCAGTCTTTCTTGGCGGCGAAGTTCCACTTGCCTCTTCTAGTTCTGATTGTCCATCTGCGCTTCTCCTGGGCCCTCCGGCTGGGCGGTCCTCCGGGTGATCTTTTGCAGAACGTGGAAGGAAACGCGGGACCACTGTCCCTGGGCAGCTGGCCATCTCCCCGGGGGCGCGGCCAAGAAGCCTAGATTTTGGCGCGCGGGAAGGCGGTTTCCCGGGCAGGGTCCCTAGTGAGGAATCCCCGGCGTGGGGAGACCCGCGCCTTGTCACCCCCAGGAGCCTCGGGATCCGAACTGAGACCGGCGAGCCTGGGGAACAGGCTCCTGCCCCTAGTTGTCACCCCGACGGAATCTTAGCTGTTACTTGCAGCTAGGGTGACCAAAAGTAACAGAAAAGAAAGTTTGGGGGCGTAGGGAAGAAAATGTCCTTCTTTAACTCAGAGGAAGGAACATCTAATTCTGTTTTAAAAGTAGCCGCGCGACTCTTCGTCCTTGCCACTTGGAACAAAGTTGCTCAGAGTTTGGGGGCGGATCAGAGGGACCGGGCCAGGGCACAAGGTGTCCTAAACCCCGACGTGCTGCTCACCTAGTTCAGCTTCTTTATGAGAGACTGGGATGCAAGCGGGCTGGGGGTCCAGGGTGGTAGCCAGGAGAGGGGCGCGTGCGTGCGTCCTCTGAATCTCCAAGTCCCCACCACTGAATCTTTTGTTCCCGCAGATGCTAGGTAGCAAGCGATTGGGGCTGTCCAGACTGACCGTCGCCCTGTCCTTGCTCGTGTGCTTGGGTGCGCTGGCTGAGGCGTACCCCTCCAAGCCAGACAACCCGGGCGAGGACGCACCGGCGGAGGACATGGCCAGATACTACTCAGCGTTGCGGCACTACATCAACCTCATCACCAGGCAGAGGTGGGTGGACTCCCCCAGAGGGCTTGGAGCTCCATGCGGCACACCCGCAGATTTGGGGGGAGATTCACGGGACCGTTTCTTTTTCTTCTCCGTATCCTGGGGCAGAACAGTGTCAGGCACATACTCAGCAGGGCACAAAATGCACAAACTGGGTAGGGTCCCTCTCCAACTGCAGTCACTAAGTCACAAACCCAGAGTCAGGTTCCCCAGGCTTGTTCTGGGGACCTCCTCCTGCCCACCTTTGGGTCTTTTTTGTTTGGAGCAGCTGAGGGCCTGTCTGGCAACCGCTATAGGAGAAT
>PVJO010024928.1:0-23539 GCA_004026905.1 Hystrix cristata
ATAATGCATATCTAAATGAGGTCTTACAATTTTTTTTTTTTTTGAGCCGGGGATTGAACTCAGGGCCTTGTACTTGCTAGGCAAGCACGCTAACCACTGAGCTAAATCCTAAGCCCCTAGCTCTTATAATTTTTGAGGGACTCCAAGCCCTCAAGAAAAGATGATGAAAGTACTGGGAGGGGAAAAATTCTTCTTTAATAAACAAAGTAACATAGCTAGATTTTTCCATTTGTAATTTCTTAATACCAGAGAGACATTGATTCAAATACATATTGAATGTCAACCCACAGCAGAGTATAGGGGAGAAGACAGTGCAAAGATTTATGATCTGTCGTTGGACTACTTAATGCATAAATGAATCTCCATATGTGAGTAACTCTAAATTAATGAATGATAATAAAGCACAACATGGGTACCGAGGTGTTATGAATACTTGGATGAACAGATAATAAATACAATAAAAACAAGAGTAGTCATTAATATGATTTTTTGATTACCCTGGACATGTCAGGCATGTTATTTAAGTTAGCCCATGAAATCCTCTCAACACGAACTGTGACGTCTCTGAGATGCAGGCTAAAACACAGAGGTAAATTTTAACTTAGCTTTAAGGGGGGCCTGGGCCTTTGTTCTTAACCGAGGGGCACTGAGAATCTGTAAAGCACACAGCCTGTAATACTAGTAAAATGATCGCCAGAAAAGACAATTCTAAGGAAGACAAACATTATTACCCATTGTAGCTGTCACAGAAGGTCAGAAAGAACATTTCGAGTGTAGAATAGTGAAGTAAGGGCAAAGGTCCAAACCAGGGGGAAAAAAAAAAAAAGTGTATAGAAGATGGGAGGGGAGTCAGCCTTGCCAATATTTGAAGCTTTATGTGGAACTGGGAAGGTTGCAGGGAGCGAAGGTGGAGGAACTGCTCTCTGATGGACATCTGAGGTGCAGAGGAGGGCAGATTCGACGCCCGCTCTTTGAGGGGCTCTGTTCTGGCTGTTGTAGGTCCCGGTCTGGTTGATTTCCACCGTCTGGAATCTTTTCCTGAGGGCACATGGCCCAGGGTGGAAACTTCAAACTGCAGAAGCAGGGAGTGAATCAGAAAAACAAAACACAATTAAAACCCCAGTAGTTTATGAAGGAGGCACTGGGCAAGAGCAGGTGTGATGGCGTCAAGGACACAGGATGCGGAAGGTCAGCTGTGCTTCGCCAGCGCGCTGGTTCCACGCTGAACACAGACATCAGAGGCATGCGGGGTGTCAGAAAATGCCCTCTGTATAAACAGAAGCACGAGTCTGCAGCTCTTCCTTCCGTGTGCCTCACACACTTCGGGTGACTCAGGCCTGGCCCTGCCTGGGACCGCGGGGCTGACTCGGTCCCCTCGGACCCCACGCAGGTGTAGGATCGCCTGCCACTGGGATCGCCTGCTGCTAGGAGCCTTCCATCTCAGGCTCCAGTAGGAGCTGCCAGATGCGACCCTCAGACGTCTGCCAGGCCTCGTAGAGGCGGGCTGCAATTGCTCCATCCCACCCTTCCCCAGAGCAGTAGCTAATCCCCAAGAGACAAATTACAGCTGCAGCCATCATCCCTGCAGCACCATTGTGTTTCTGCGCCTCGAGTCAGCCTCAAAGCTGGCAGCTAACAGTCGGTGGCGAAGCGCATTGCTGCCGCGCCACACGGCTGCCCAATCAGTGCCTATTACGCTATATAAAGCTGCGCCGATGTGCCTCTTAAGATTCTACCAGCGACACCCCTACCATCTGACACCGTGCAATTAGCCCCGTGCTCGGGAACCCTGTGGCAGGCACCGCCGCCACTTTAGGGGAACTGCGACTCGGGATGCTGCTGCACAGCGCCCACGCCCTTCTGCGGCAGAGGAGGGATGGAAGGTGCGAGCCTTTCTATAGCTGGGAAGTGTTAATTTTCCTGAGCATTTTCTCTTAAGAAAACCCCTGTGCTGTATTGTCATCTGATCCATTACGATTTACCCCACTGGGAAATGTTACTCCTTCCCTAGACACAGAAAACGGCACCTCGCTGTGCCGGCCCTTTCTGTGGTTCTCTGGAGAGGAATATCTGTTTGGGGGGCTTGGTGACTTTAGTTCACCAGATAATCATATAGCACACCCCTTCCCATGAGGTCTCCATGTACTTTGCATTCTTGAGTATTCTCCTGCAGTTGAGAGTCCCCTGCTCCCCTCTCTCTCTCTCTCTCTCTCTCTCTCTCTCTCTCTCTCTCTCTCTCTCTCTCACACACACACACACACACACACACACACACACACAGACATGCTCACAAATGCACACAAAGATGCAGACACTAGACTCCAATCCAATTGAAATAGCACAGACAGGACAATAAGGACAATACTGCAAAGGTAAACTTCCAGAGAAGAATAATGTATGAAGGTTTTTCAAGCATTCAAAGTAATGTTTATACTCTGATAAACCATGTATAAATGTGGTTGGCAAACATGAGAACAGAGTATTAGAAACTTGGCGTCTTCTTACAAGGGCCTGGCGAATGGCCAGTGGTCAGCGGGACCGGGACAGGAGTCTCTCTGAGCTGTAAAGGAAACCGTTCTGCTTTCTCTAATGTGGCTTTTCACAGCAGAGGAAACGTATTTGGGGAGCTCTATTTCCACACCACCTATTTCGTAAGGCGATGAAAATTCACCAGTGGGGCGTGTCCAGGGACACATGGGGAGGGAATTAAAGGTTTTAAGATAATGTAAAATATTCCCTCTGGTGCTGGTTTCCTAACTAGAGAATATGAAAGCTTCCTCCTTTCTCAAAATCAGTTTTTATCCATCTGTAGTCTGAGGCACTGAGACAGCACTCCTGCTGCTCCTTAAAAAAAAACAACCAAAAAACAAAAAACAAAAACCCCAAAAAAGCTGAACCTTAGAATCCAAAACAATACAATGGCTGTTTTTTGGTACTGTTGCTCCGCTGCTCTGGGTGGTGCTGATGGTAATAGTGGTGGTCGTGGGGCCTCAATCCTTTATTCCGCCTTCCCTCTTGTTCTGAAATCTGAAACAACACTTCCTGGGCGCTGCCAAGAAAACAGTTTTCGTTAGATTTCCAGCTGGAACTTTTAGGAATTAAAATTCCTCAGTAAGTCAGTAGTCATGCTATTTCTGGGCCTGTTTTGAATCAGATTTAGCTGAAAATATGGACTTTCAGGTTTGGCAGAAGAAAAAAATCTTTAACATGGAATACTGTGAAGAATTTCCAAATATTTATTTATTTCTTTAGGTGTGATAGGAGGTGGTACCAGCTGGCGTATTAGATATTTCATATCACAGAAATGTTTAAAATAGGCTCGTTCCTTATTCTAGGGTGGCTTTAGAAGTCATAATGTTTGATGTCCCTAGCTACTTGGGACAGTTTAAATTTTTATATTAGAGCATCTTAAAATACACAAAATTTATTCTGCTTTTATTATACCACATTTTCCCTCAGTGTATATGAAAACAAGCTTAAAGGGAGTAATCAAATGTAAAGGCCTGAAATCAATGTCAGCACACCTTCTAACGAGCTCTAGCCACAGTGAACTGTGACACAGATAAGACCACCAGCTCCGGGCAGGGAGATGGAGGCCCTCTTGGAGGTCACGACTCATTTGTAAAGAAAGCTAGAATCACCGATAAGCATGATTTGGGCAGGAAAGAACAAAGAGACCAAGGCACTGACATCTATTCCTAATCATATTACGAGGTTGGACAGCTACAACCTTCCTTAAGCACATTCCACTAAGAAGAATAGGACATGAAATTAGCATTTCCAGAGGCTCTAGCAACCATGCAAATGGAGTAAACTGAATGCACCGTGAAACAAAAACAAAGCACAGAACGTGCTTTTATTTGGATCCGGTCTCTCCTCATGGCAACCATACAGTAATGATAGATTTGGGGTGACTGAAGATAGCCCTGAAAAGAAGGGAAAGTGCACAATGAGGGGAAGGTGAGGAGGGAAAGAGCAGTACACCTTGGACAGATACTGATTTTAGTACAGTGTATGTGGGAGATGTACTATGAAGAGATTCTTAGAAGGGATAATTAAAGGGTACTTTGGTTGATTAAAATATACATTATTCTCTCATACATAAGAAATATTTACATTAAAAGGGTACTATAAAAGATTGTAGATTGCTTTTTTTTTGTCCCATGCAAAGTATGACTTTATTTTTACATTAAATGCTTAATATAAAAGGCACCAGAGTTTCATTTGTTCTAAAGGTCACATTTTCCATTATCAGAAGAAATTTGGTTGTATTTGTTATATAAACATTGGATAAATTCATTTGCACACTCGTTCATGCCTCTGCCCATCCATTCATCCATCCTCCCACCTGGCCATCTATTTCTCCACTGTGGAGCACTGGCTTGCAGGCCACTGAACCTTGCTTAATCACTGTGACACCCAAATAAGGGGATAGAGAAGATGCTACTCACTTCCGAGCCCTTTTTGGAGGCAGAGGAGACATTTCTTCCTTTTCTTCCCGTCTTGTCCAGGCTGAGAATTCTTGAAAGAGCTGGGGATACAAAATGAACAGTCTGGTTCCCAACCCCAAAGAATGAACAGTCTGGTGGGGAAATGGATACACTAGTGTGATCCTTTTATTTAAGAATCACCATCTTTAATGTTTTTTCTATGCTATAATCAGTTGGGAACTCAACTCTCCTCCTCCCTGAGCTCAGCCTAGAATGTGCCTGCAGATCTCCGGTGTGAAGGCAGGACACGTGCAGACAGCCCGAGTCACAGACTTCTTCAGGGAACTGACTTCGCCGACCCGTCTGGCTGTTTCGGGTGCTCCAGGAGCTGTGTACACGCAGGTGGCATGGGTGTGATTTTGTGAGTGGCGAGCTAGTCAGACTCATTCTATAGCTCCAGAGTGGAGCAGCTCCTCTTCAGATCACCGGCTCCCATGCTCCTTGACCCTGCCAGCGGGCATTCTGAATCTCTTGTCTGGGCTGGCTTCCATCATTTGGTCCAGCAGTCACTGCAGCATCTCTGTGTCCCACCTTGAAAGCCCCGGGAGCAGACGAGTCCCTCCTGCTCACCCTCTAAGCACCTCAGAGTCCTGGGCTGGAGTGCAGGTTGTCCCCAGTAACTTCTCGATTCCAAAGGTCACTGTCCTTTCAAGACCTGAGTTGTGGGCTATTAAAGCAGATCAAGTACAGTCAGAAATCTGTGTATCAGAAAAGGAACACCTCCAACGCACAAGTGTACTCCCAAATTCAACAGTATAGTGCAAGAAGGACTATTTTAAAATACAGTGGGATCTACTCCTGGGCTTCTGGAGTGTTCTGCTCAACTCAGGCTTGCTCTAAATCCTGTGCTAAGGTGCACCTGCAGGCTCTGTGACTCAGAAAACGTTCATCTGAGCTGGGTGTGGTGGCAAATATATGTAGTCTGAAGCCGAGGCAGGAGGATCGCGTGCTCGAGTCCAGCCTGGGCAACTTAGTGACTTAGCAGGATCTTTTCTCAAAATTAAAGAAACAAACAGATAAATAGGTCAATGAAAAAAAAAAGGTGTGGTTTTATGCGATGGCCCCAAGTTCAATCTCCAGTACATTTTATAAAAGGAATGAAGAAAAAAGGAAAAAAAAAACAAAAAACACTGAACAAGATAAAAGTATCAGTTTCTCTACATGGAGCTATAATTATGCAAAAACTCCTCCGAGAGTGTGATTCTAACATTTATTATTTACCTAAACGGACATCAGAAGTTGATGGACAAAAAAAAAAAAAAAATCAAGAAATTTATGTCCTTCATCTAATTTGTTTTTCTTACAGATTTGCTTTTGTCTTTATCATTACCTCATGGTTGCAAGAGTCAGGCACAGGTAGGTGCTCCCATACAAACAACATCAATTTGAGACAGTCATCCTAAGAAAGGGATGAAAGACCTTATTCTTAGCCGGACCAAGAACCAAGTCGGCCCTCAGAGCAGTCACTGACAAAGCACAATTCACACTCAGGATGATCACAGTACCACACAAGTGTGACTAAAACAAGACGGGATGCTTCCAGATTGAAAGGAGGGAAGAGCTATAAGCACAAGAACAGAAGTGTGCCACACTTTTTTCTCCTCGGTAAAAGCCAAATATCATGCGTGATTCACTCGGGCTTCCCTTAACTTGGCTTCGGAGAGGGAAAAAGGAATATCCAGGAGAGAAGGAAAGACAGCCCATGTTTATGTGAAGTCTCAATAATTCCAATGACCTTCTCTCTTCTCAGGGTTCTTCTTTGCTAACTAGAACAGTAGTAGTTCCCAGTATTGGGTATGCTGGCTTCTGGTAATATCTATGGGAAAATACCTGATCCTGAGCACTAATAAATTATTGAGTATTTTCTAAATTTGGAAGATGGGACACTTGTCTCTATTGTTTTTTAACAGAAACTTCCTTCATAGTATGAAAATTCCAACAGAAGAGTCTGGCAGACTTGAAAATCACCTGAGAAATATTAATTGCTATTGTGGAAACACTTAAGCACATGTATAAATAGTACACATGCAGTGTGATGGAAGGCTACATATTTGCAGTAAAAATTCTAGAACTTTCTGTTTCCCAATAAAATAAGCCAATACTCCTTGGAGAAAAGGAGGATTCTAGGGCTAGGGAAGGAGATACACAGATGATCTTGGAAGATCTTATCATGCCAGAAAGGCATGACAGAAACTCAAAAGAAAAAGACATTAAAAGAGGGACACTGTATCCAAGCTAAGAAAATTCCAAATGGCAAAAGTTGAAAGAATTTGGGCAATAAAATGTAGCATTGCATTATAATCCAGAGCATGAAATGTATTAAACAAATAAATGAGTCCATACTAATATAAGTAAATGATTAAAGAATTCTAAATAATAGATACTTTCCCTTCCTCGAGGTGGTTTAATAAACTCCCTCTGTAATCTCTTTACGTATGGACAGAGTTGATTCCAAAGAATAAAGGAAGAATACCGACACTATCTTGGCCACATCCACAAGGTTAACATCACCATGAATAAGTCATGATGTCAGATATGATAAGAGGCACACTTCCCATTTGTAGTGTTCTATCCCCAGATCTATAGCCCTATTCCAATGATGAGAAAAATATCAGATAAGGTCAAATTGAAGGACATTCTACAAAATACTTGGTTGTCAAAATACTGGTCCTCAAGGTCATGATGAATAAGATGGAAACAGTCACATGCCAGAGATGACTAAGGAGACGTGATGACAAAATACGATGCAGTAACATATATTCAAATCTGGAAAAACCTTGCAAAAGTAATATTTGGTTAAAACTATTGTGGGGAAATGGTACAGTGCTTGCCTGGCATGTATGGGGCCTTCAGTTCAATCCCCAGCACCACAAAAACTAACAAACAAGCCAAGCAACAAAACACTAGTGTCATTTGAATAAAATCTGAAGTTTAGGTAAGCGCAACATACCAATATCAATTTCCTGGTTTTGCAAAATGAACCATGGAGTATCTTAGGCCACTTTGTGTGGCTACAACAGAATGTCTGATGCTGGGTGATATATAAAGGAAAAAAAAAAGGATCATTTGACTCCCAGCTCTGGTGGCTAGAAGGTCCAAACAGCATGCCATCATTATCCTGGTGAGGAACCCACGAACACATCACATCCTGGCAGAGAAGTGGAAAAGGAAGCAGCTGCCCCGCGAAAGGGCCCATTTGTGAACAGGAAGCAGGAAAGGGTGTGGACCAGGCTCGCTCTTTTCATAACATGCTCTTGTGGGAACTAATTTACTTCAACCACAAACAGCACCTATTAATTCATGAAGGGGAGTTGTCTTGACCTTCCTTTCACTAGGACCTAACCTGAAACATTTCACTGCACTACTAACCCCCTGGGAACCAAGTTTCCCACACAGGAAGCTTTGGGAGATAAAGCATAGCACATGGAGATGGAAGGTTCTCACTCTTAGGGGACACTGAGTCAGAGGGGTCTGTGAGGACTTGCATATTATTTTTGCAATTTTTATGTAAACCTAATATTCTTCCAAAATAAAGAGATCATTTTTAAAAACAAAGGAGAGAGTAGAACATAGTACACTTTAACAGGACAATGATCTGATCACAAAGGATTTTACATCACATTAGAGGGACTTTTGAAGAACGTTGATTGAGGTAGAAATAGGTCAGGTTTTTATCTAAGAAATATTAAACTGGGTGGATTGATAAGAAGCTTGTAACCAGAGGCAGGAAGGGAAGGGTGATGAGTTTAAATGCAAGAAAAAGAGATTGTGGGTGCCTGTGCCTATGTGCGTGTGTGTGTGCTGTGTGTGTGCATGTGTGCATGTGTGCTGTATGTATGTGTGTGTGTCTACATATGAGTGACAGATGCACCAGACGAAAGGCATTTCTTGTCAAATGCCAAAAAGGAAAAGGATAATATAGATATTTTATAATAAAAATAAAACACAGATCATTGTTTCTATTTAGCTGCATTAGATTTGATATAATCTTTTTAGTCCTTTTAAGAAACAAAGGACAAACCATCATCTAATTTGAAAACAAGATTGTAGAGTTGGTATATACACATACACAAAAAGTCAGATTTTGGTTCTTTACGTAGCCTTGGTCTAATCACTTCAGTTTTTGTTCAATTTCTAAAACAAGGAGATTGAAAGAGAATGCTTTTGATTTCCAAGATAGCTATCATAAAGGTTGCTATGAAATTATTGCATTTGGAAAATTATTGGATTAGAAGATGATTAATCATTTTCCTCCCAGGCTTGAGAGGAAAATTAATATTTGTTGAATGCTTACTATTCTAAAATTTTTTATCATTAATGATTTTTTTATCATATGAAAGTAATGTTGGCCTAAACAACATAAAATTACTTTATTAACAAGAATTTATTTCAAACTTGGCTGTCTTATGAACTGTCTATGAATCTCAATGTGAAACTCAACGCCTTCAGCACTTCCAAGCAAATTGTTTTAGAACTATGGAAGTATCTGCAGTATTAAAACATTTCATAAAAATTCTTTTAATGCCTTAAGACTACTGAAAAAGAAATCAACCATGAAAGAGTTAGACAGCCTGTACTGTAATGGATACTCACTGATTAAAAACAGCCAAAATGTTGACAAAATTTTATAAGCCTGCATTAATTTTTTGGCGAACTGTTATTATATATGTATATATTCAGATAATTAATACAAGCTATTTATTTTGATAAGGCAAAAGTGGATTGCTTAGCACAATTAAAAAAAGTTCTAAGTTGAGAAATTCGGTACGATTTCATTGAGTCAGGGTATCAACTAAATAAAACTTATCCATAATTTAATTAAACTCTTTTTTTTCTTAAAGGAGCCTGAAGCAAACACAATTACAGTGGTTTATACTTCTATGATACATCTCTTTTCTATTGCTCACAGCCTCTGAATCTTTCAGGTTGAGGGTTTTCTTTCTCTTTTTACTTTATAAAATTACATCTTTTGGAATTGGAATTTAAAATTATATTGACCCTTATCAATATTTTTCTTCTAGAAATATATAGTGTTATATCAGTGAAGCTAAAACTCTTCCCACAAATGATCACACCCGAAGTCACATCAGAAATCTTACTGAGGATCCCTGAAAATAAAGCTTATATATATGCTTGATTGCAGTTGAGTTTAATTATATTTTAGGGTCACGAAGGAGGCCTTCAAAAGTGTTAGAAGGCACAATTTTTACAAGATATGATTTTGCTATTATCTATTTTTAGGATATTTGTAGGTATCTCCTATCTGTGAGAATTGTTGGAGGGAGAATGCTTGGCTTTGCATAATAAATTAGAGTTCTAATCCAAATGTAACCTAGGAACAATTGAAGCTCATGTCTACTGAGCAACTATTGACTTTGTTTCAGTTTATTTTTTTGGGGTAATTTCTCCACTTTTATTTTTATAAAATTGACAATGTTGCATGCATATCTTAAGCATGAAAGGAAAACATTTATGATTACGGTTATAACCCCATGAAGCACATTAAAATTCTTATACAACCTGGAAAAGGTATTTGATATTTAAATTATTCATCCTGACAGTTTTGGAGAAACACAAGAGGAAATACACATCTCCATTGGTAAATACTCTTGTATTCTGTCTTAATAGAATATTAAATATCCCCATAATTTTAATTTGAATTTTTGCCCACTGCTTTTACCACAGATGTCTTACTTTTTTCCTTGCTTGTATTCCATCCCTTCTATTAAACTAATATTTACTTTGCAATCACTTTGAAATTCTGCCAGTCAAAGACGGAGGAAGCAGCTGCCTCTGTGGGCTCCATCTCTGTCTTCCCATAGTGTCTGGTGGTCTTTGGGACAGCTTCGATTTTTAGTTTTGTGTCCATGACACATAAGATCAATGCCACTTTATCAATAACAAAAAAGGAAAAAATAAATGGAACCCAATATTAAAGAAGCATTTTAATGCTATCTAAAAAGCCCTGGCAGTATATTTGTAGCATATATTCAGAACTCATGGTCCTTGATCTTCAAGCCTGTTATTTCAGACTACTGAGCCATGTTGTCTCTCTAAATAAGTGGACAAAGATTTAGAAATGCCTTTGGAACGACATTGGAAAATACATCGTGCCTAGAACAAAGAAGCAATGGTGCTTTCCTAATTGATCTTGTTACCATCAAGCCTTCAATCTGACAAATACAGCTTTCGTGTCATTTGAAAGATCATGCAAAGATTCACTTCTGACACTGGCAGCACAGAGGACAAAGATGCAGTCAGTTCAGTGCACATATACTAAAAACGATACAGTCATTTTCGGAAATAAAATATAACAGCCCTGATTTGATTTACATATACATCATGAATATATAAGAAAATTTCATTTCAAAATAAATGCACCAGTGATTCAGTAGTTTTTCATATGATTGAGAATGAATGTAACTTGTGCATATGAAACAGAAGAAATTTTCCTTAAAATAGAACTAGTATATATAATTATTGTAAATAATTATATGGTATTAATAACTAAGTTTAAATATATTTAAAACTGTTATATTAATTTAATGATTAAATAGTTTGCATTAAATTATTTCTAATATACAGTGACTCTAACAATACAAAACAGGTGAGATTGTGCTATGGTTTGGACAAGTATCCCCAAAAGACTCATGAGTGAAGAGCTTCATCCCCAGCCCACAGCAATGCTGGGAGATGGAAGAATTTTTAAGAGGGAAGACGTGGTGGGAGATTTTAAGTCCCTAGACCAATGCCTTAGTAAGAGACTGGGACACTAGTCTCTCTCTCTCTCTCTCTCTCTCTCTCTCTCTCTCTCTCTCTCATCCTGGGTATGAGGTGAACAAACAAGTCTCCTCTATCATGCATTCCCTCATAATACACTATTCAAGCCCCAGAGCAATGGAGGTAATGGGCCATGGACTGGCACTTCCCAAACTGTGAGCCACAATAAAGCTTTCCTCAATATGGGCTGATCATCTCAGCCCTTGTGTTATAGTATTGGAAAGCTGACTCACACAGACTAGGTGACAGCCATTAGTGCTACTTAGCAAGTGTGCTGCTTTTTGTTTTTGCTAACGTGCAAGAAAGTCCTAGCCTGATTTCTTGAGGTACGTGGCCATGTGATTTTGCTCACCATTAAATGTGGAGGCTGATAAAAATTCTCCTTCTTTTCCCCTTGAGAGATTATGCATGCATGTATTAATGTGGAAGAATGGTAGAGCCATCAAGCAGAAGGTCTCATTTTTCTGAATTGTCATAAACTAGTGAGATTTTCAGGCTATACTTTAATTCAGCATATTTAGCTGTTTGGTTAGATACATATCCTTTATTTTAAGTAAATAGCCGTATTAGTTACCTTTCTAGAGCCAATGGTTTGCAAGACAGCAGATTTAATACAGGACATTTACAAGTTTCAACATTCACCCATAAGCCAAATGCAGGAAGAGTGCTGAATGTCCACCTATGCGCTGGAGACCCAAACGAGGGCTGGGAGCCTACAGCACTGTCCTATGTACATTCGTGTCTGCACTAAATGACTGAAGAAATCTTTACTGGAACCAGGATATGATGCTCACAGTGGAGATGAAGACCAGCGCTCCCTTGAAGCAGCAGCCATCCTCAATGACATCAAGGCCCATAGAGCCTTCTGAGATGAGAACAGCCAAGCTCCTTTCCGGAGAACCAGCCGCAGCAAAGCTTCTCCTGGGAAACAGCCGGCCACTAGCTTCTGCCCCCGTTCTCCTTTATGTTGCGTTGGCAACAATCCTCAGGTGGGTTCTCTACGCCCAGAATCGCACCAACTCAGTCCAGCTGGGCGCTCCTGCTCAAGTTGACCTTATCAGTCCACCACAATAGCTTTATAAAAAAATAGGCTTGGAAATTTTCTACATAGATGAAGAGAATTCCTGTGGTATAAATATCTGAAGCTAGTTTTCAGGTGGAGCTCTATTCATCTTCTAGAATACTACCAAAGGTTATTCAGCAAAACCCTGAAAACAACAGAGAAATGGGATCTTCTTTGGTTCATAGAGGCCGCAAAATACAATTACGATATCATAAATTGACCTAAGACTTTTCAAACTCAACACTATGGTGACTTCTATGTTTCTCTGCCTTCTCCTCTCCTCTCCTCTCCCCTCCTCTCTTTTCTCCTTTCTTTTCCTCTCCTCTTCCCTTTAGTCTTCTCTCAAGAGTTTGAACGACAAGCAGAAAGATTTAACTCTGGAGTAGTATATATGCAATTCAGATATATATCAGATGTAGTGGTGGCAAAACCATGGCACACGTGCCACAGTAGGCTGTTTGTATCATTGAAAACTCTACAAGGTTCACCATCAGTAGAACAGGATCATTATCAGAAAAAAAAAAAAACCCACAGGAAAAACATTGATAGATTTGCCACATCATTGGGTTCTACGTAGATGAATATAATTTTAGAACCAGAGAAAAGTTATTTTTTCATTTTGAAATAAAAGCATACAGGCGTCCTATAAAATGTCTCCAGGGATAGAGTCACTTCCTTTAAAACTTATGTTTATTGTTGTGTTTAATCTAGACAGCACTTGAACATAGAAAATTATTTCCTGCATTTTGGCAGATAACAATAATGTGGGATAGAAATTATCTAACTGGTTTATGCTGGTGATAAATAGCAGAGTTGGATTTGAAATTTAAGCTTGATCCCAAACTTCCAAATTTTATAAACAGATGTAATCTATTTAATTCCTGCTTCATAAACTCTATCTTCAGTCTGAATGTCAGGGGGCGTCCCTGGGGATTTCTAAATAACTTTTGAATGTAAATGAACTTATAAAAACTCATATTTCAGTAATTAACATATGATTTTAGAGCTCATTCCACTATGCTTCATGAAGGAAATTTTAGGCTAATGAACCTAAATTCATTATTGTCAGTCGGTCAAAATTAGTTTCCCAGATGGGTCAATGGAATAATGTACTAATTTAATGTCATTTTCTATATTGTTTATAACAACAATAATGGAATGTTTTCCTATAATCAAATGAGTTTTTCTTGTGATACATTAAGTGTTGTTCTGTAATATTGACAGTTCTCCCTATACAGTATCTTTTACATTAATATCAAGCAGAATAATTTAGATCAGTGTATAGGTCTGACAATTATTGTATTATTTACTCAGTCTCCACCAAATAATTGCTATATTACTTGTCTATTTATTGTTTTATTGTGAAAAATATATGTGGTTCCCATTAAACGATTGAGATTACAGGTAGCCGAGACCATAAATTTAGGTGAAATAGATCTGACAAACAAGTTTAAATACCATATGGTTTTTCTTAGATGAGAAACCTAAAGTACAAATAAAGAACAAAATAAAAGATAGATAATAGGAAACAAGAGATAGATCTTTTTCAAATTGGAAGGGAATCAAGAGATGGAGGAAGGAGCAGAGAAAGGAAAGGAAGGGGATGAATAAAGAATTAAGATGTGTGTGTGTATATTCATGTACCTACTCCCCAAAAGAAATGTAATCATTATCTGTACAAATATGCATTGATAAAAAGTAAAAACTCAAAAAAGATAACAAAGATGGAAGAATGAATAGTCTCTTCTAGAATGAGCTATAGAGAAATGGACGTAGAGAGAAGAGCTGGTTTCAGGCCAAGGAGAGACAAATGTCCAGTGAGGTGGAAGTGTAGGAAGCCTGTGATGTAGTTAAGTGGAGGCTTAGTGAAGTGATCCTGAAATAGTGTAGAGTGTTTATTTCCTCTGCTATAGTTCGAATGTAACCCTTCCACAATTCATGTTGAGGTTGAATCTTCACTGTGGTGGTATTACGTGGTGGGGATTTTGCAGGTGATTAGGGCAAGAGGGCTCTGTCTACATGAATGGATTACAACTTGTGAAAGGTCTGGAAGGAACTCGATTAGGTGTATTTTGCCCTTTGTGCCTTATGAAGATGCATGAACAAAGGTGCCATCTTGAAAGCAGAGAGAACAGCTGTCATCAGACATTGGACACTGATGCCTTGATCTTGGATTTCCCAGTCCCTAGAACTGTGAGGAAATAAATTTCTCTTTTTGTAATTTACCCAGTCTCAGGCATTCTGTTATAGCAGCACAAGTGAACTAACATATTGATTTGTGGATGTGAAAAGAACTCTGAAGAAAAGTGTGAAGAGGACAGCTTTGAGTAGCAAATCAGGAGACAAGACAATGAATTTTCTTAAGATATCCAAAGAGAAAGTATGGAAATATATTATAAAATATTATTTATGTTAAAAAAAAAAAGCTTACCAACATCCAAAGTTTCATTCAGGAGTATACCTGAATACTTATATAATTAAAGTATTACTCTTACAGATTGAAGGGCTGGTGGTGGTGGCACATAAAACTCTTTACTTTTCATTCATTTATTCAAAGTATATTTGAGCATATACTATATGTCAGATCTTATAGACAGTAGATATAGAAATGTAATGTCAATGTAAAAATTAATCTTTGCCTTCTAGGAAGGAAAGCAGAGTCATAAGGAAATTACTGCCAGTGTTAACTGCTACTTGCTAAGAAGAATGGGATGCATATAATAGGGAGAGAACAGTGCATGGTGCCTGGTAGACTCACAAGTTTTTTTTTTTTCCTTCAGTAGGTTATTAGGTCATCACTGAGTTGGAATTTTAATGAGCAAAATTTTTCCAAGTGGAAAAGTTGAGGAAAATCAGATAAAATTATATATACAAAACCAAAGAAGAATTATAAATTATGTGATGTGGTTCGGAGAGTAAGATGTATGTTTGACATAAGTTTTAAAAGTAGATTGAGCTAGAATGTCTGCCTGACACCAGATTTAGAGTCACTGAAACCACCATTAAAAAAGAAAACTTCTGAGTACTTCGGTTGCATTTTCTACCAACAAGTATATGCTGTGCAAACACAATCAGAAAAGTTAGGAGACTAACATTTATATGTTGCTGCCATCTCATCCTCTGACTTCATTCAAATTTTGTCGGTTCTCTCGATGACAAACAGCATATTCGACACCATGTGCTGCATTTACTTATATCATTAGACACTTTCGATTTGAAGTAGTTCCCAAGTCATTCCTTCATTTGCTTGACTTTAACATTTTTGAAACGTACAGACTAGTTATTGTATAGAATCTTCTCATTGTGTTCTTCAGGCTGCCTTTGGATAATTATAGCGATGTCATGAACCTTTGGTAAACATTTCACCGATACTGGAAATGTTCTCATTTCTTCTTATCAGGTGCCTCACATGATTTTGATTTGTCACCTAACTCAGATGTTAACTTTGATTATTTCATTTGGGTAGGATTTGACAGGCTCTTTTACCATTAAATTACACTTTCATTCCTACGCAAGTAGCAAATATTTGTAGGAAGGTATATTTGAAAACATGTATATTTCTCATTCCTTGTTAAATTTTAAATCATGTCTGATTTTATTTTATGAGATTTTTATTCTAATAATTTAATAACATTATTAGTTTCAATGCTCAAGAGATACATCATGACCAGTGGTAGCCCCAACAATTTGGCCCCTGAATCCTTTTATTTGGTCTTATTATTTTTGTAGCACATACCTCCTTAGTTTTAGGAACAGGATATTATGAGGGCACCATACTATTTCCCTGCCCCATACTTGAAATCCACTTGATTCTTCTTAGAAGAGAACATTATTTATTGACGGAAGTCTGAAACTCTAGGTCTCCTCATTGTTCTTGGGGTGTTGTTGCTCCTAGCTGCTCTCACTGCAAAGAGCCAGGGGACAAATGCTTGAAAATACCTTTGTACTTACATACATACATATGTAAATGCACAAAACTTGCACATAATTACGTCTATCCCATATCTGCCTGTATATGTTGTGTTCATACCAACCTCTTCAATTCTAGCTCACTGTGACAGGAGTCATTCTCACATCTCTTTATAATTCCCCTTTCAGACATAGACAAAATGTCATTTTCCTTATTTCCTTGTTCTATTCATCATCTTGTAGGTATCAGCATCTTGCCACCATCACTTTGTTCCCACCAACACCACTATCATGTTTTAGTACCATATTCTGGCTCCCACATGCTCCGTAGATGAACATATTCTATCTCTGAGCTCAGAATCCTCTTTATCCTGCTCAGACTGAAACCCATAAGGACCTAATAAGGAAACCTCCACACCCTCTTAGGCTTTGGCCTGTGGCAGGCATCCCTCAACAGCACGGCTTTCTCTGTTTGTTCCGGTGATGCTTTAACAGAGTCATAACAAGATAGTCTTGTGTCCCAGCCCTGCTTTCCTAGAAGTCCTGCATCCTCACCAGCCCTTGTTTGGATGACCTTCTTCATTCCACTTGGACTCTGATGTCCTCAACTTCTCAGTCTCCAGGGCCGCATTGGGATTATATGACTCCCTCTTTATCCACTGGTCATCGATGCCCCTTTTCCTCCTTGTGCTCTCATATTGTTTATTTCCACATAATGACTTCTGGGAGAAATTTTCAAAGAGACAAAACCGAAGGTGTAACAGAAGAGAGAAAGGAACAGGAAGAGCTATCGATATTTTTAAGTGGAGGGAATGGTGTACTGGATTTGAGTTTTAGAGCAACACATTTGGAAATTGCAAAGTGCTTGTTAAAATGCGCTAAGGTTAGTTTGATTAAGAATGAGAAATTTGCATAGCTACAATACATCAAACGATGCAGATCTAGGTCTGAAATGTGATGGTGACTGCAGGGTTTTTTGGGAGGCTGCTGGGGATCAAACTCAAGACCTTGCGCTAGCTAGGCAAGTGCTCTACCACTTGAGCTAAACCCTCCACCCCAGGAGTTTTAAAAAGGAATAAAAATATTTTTAAAATGGGAAGAAATTAATGATTAATTAAATAATCTGCAGGTAGGAGAAATGAAGTCAATGCTAACATGTGGTGTTTTAGCTCCACTTTGGGAAGCAGTGGGGGTCATCATTCACTTTGGGGGTCTTAGTAATCGCCTCTTGTTCCCTGTCCAATATTAGAAGACACCCTCATATTACCCTTTTTGGTCTATGCTTTTTAAAAGACACTGCTCTAAGTATATCCTTTGAGTTTCTCTGCAGAAGTATTCTGACCAGTAAATATTCCCTAGATATCTATTTTTTCAAAGGATATAACCTTATAAAACTAGCCAAATTTTTCATTTTGTTCCTAAGGACCTTATCTTTTATCATACTTTTCCTCACTACTATACCAAATGATGAAACGTATACTGTAACAATCTTGATAAAATACACGGCTTTCTGACTTTACAGTACGATCAGAAATATTAACCAGCAGGAGGTCATCACATCAACAGAAACCAGGGAAAGTAACACCACTAAAGAACTGTTTAAACTGCAGCAGAGTCAGCAGCCATGAACTTGAATGTTATTCAAACCAATAAACTGAGCATTTCTCTATGAGAAAATCGCTGTTATCCAATTAAAAATTGGCTAGGGTGAACATCTTAGACTGAAATAGAAAGCAAAAAAAATAGTTACTGTCTTGTAATCAGAGTTTTGAAACATGCAAGGGAGAGAAACCTTGCTCGATTTCTGGAAGTTGAGGTCTATATCACCCATCACTTTTTCGTTTCTTATTCCTGTTCCAATATCTTTAGTTATCAGCACAGGCCCAGCCAAAACGTCTCAGTTGTGAATGACTCTTCCTCACTGGAAGGAATAAGACACACTAAATTCCTTTTTCAGTGGTGGCATATTGAAGAAATATCAGTTAACACATTTTGGACAAGGGAATCTATAGAACCCACAGAAAGCTTGGGAGAAAGAAATTGAGTATTTTGAATGTATTGGGGTATAACTTTGGCCTGAAACATCAATAGACATTTTTTTCAAATTATTTCATCATTCCTTCTCTTGTCTTCCATATTCTTCTATTTAATTGTGATTTCCTGAGTTTCTTGATAGTACTTGAATATATGAAATTCTCCTTAAGTGTTTGCTATGTAAACACATTTAGCAATGGACCTGTCCTCTCCTTTACTGTCACAAAAGCAGTATTAAAGGCTTCAGATAGCATTAAGAGCTTCTGCTATGATGGAAAAGTCCTGAGAAATTGTTTATTCATTAGGCCTTATTGTGGATGTTCTATTTTCAAAGAACTAGACATCAATCTGGAAGAGAATAAAATAATTGACTATTAAAAGCTCTATTTAAAAAATATTTAATATCACAGCAATGATAAGACATGGAAATGTTTAAATATTATCAACCCGTGCCTTAGAACTATGTAAGTCTTAAACATTTCTGTTTGAACGCAGAAAAATAAGAAAGAAATCATTATAAGTTAAAATGACATGGAAAGAATCATTCTTGAGTGACAGAATTTAAAATATATTTGTTTGCTGGCTTGGATTTCTAAAAGAAGAGATAATAGCCTCATGTATTCATTCATATGCTCCACATTTTCTTTCTTAGGTTTGGTTGTTATATGAATTTTTTTGAACCAGTTTTACTTCTGTCGAACAATGGTTTTTGTCAACAAAGTTGTGTGATGGGTAGAAATCTATGTAGTATGGGAGAAACAGAAATATTACCAAAAAATATTCAGAGTTGACATTCAAGGTCTTCCATTATTTCAATCCATGCTGCTTTTTTTTTTTTAACAATGATAATCCATTATTCCATGCAGTGGAAACACCATTATATTTTTAACAATTTATTTTCTTTCACTTCTAACTCTTCAGAAAGACTGTATTTCTATACCTCCTATCATCTAGGAGGCACCAAATGTTGAGTTCCAGTCAATGAAATGTGCCTAAAAATGATGGTATATCCACCCCTGCCTTCTAAAATATTTTTATGTGATATTTTTGTTATTTTGATCTCTGATCATAAGCCCATAAAACTCCTGGAGGAGACCATAGAAGAGAATATCAAAACAGAAGAATTCCTGCAATGCAATGTATAGTGTTGCCTGTGGAACAACACTTGAAATTGTAATGTAAGCTAAAAACAAACTTTCATCCGTTAAGCCACTGATACTTGGAATTTGCTTCAAAAGACTCATGTTTTATACGCTATTACATCCTATGCATGCAACTAGACACCACATTGTTAACATGGCCTGTCTCATCTATTCCTATTACTAGTTACTCTGGGACATCTACTTGGATTACGTTCCCCAACATGTGTACTTTCCAAGATCCTGCACATATTTTAAGACTCAAAATACTACCTTCACATGGATTCTTTCTTTCTCATCTACAATAAAATGAAAATTTTCACTTACAGTACTTTCATGATCCTTTTTCCAGCACTTATTTTAAAATTTTCTCTGTTGTGTGTACCTTATATACATATTCCTCTATTTGAGGATACATTCTGTGTATATGACTTATTCTCTATTTCCCTACTGTGTTATTACATACAAGGTTTTAAATATAAACATTAGAAGTTAGCAGTCTATAACCTGGAGAGCTGCCTTCACTAGAACCCAACAATGCCTCCACATTTCTATTGTTTATATGCCACCTAATCTTTGGCATGTTGTTTTTATAACAGCTTAATAGACTAGGATAAAATTTTTCATAATCTTGGCACCCTGAGTGGTTAGAGCCCTAGACTATAATACTGAGAGTCCGGAATTTTTAAACAACTTTCAAGAAAGAGAAAAATATTCTATTCTATATTTTAGAAGTATATGCATTGTTCTTTGCAGACTCTTAAGTAAACCCTTAGTGTTGACCTTTATATTCTTGCTCTGAATAGCTTTGCCTGACACTCAGGGCCCAATTTTTAGTTGGCAAATCTTCATACTAGACCTGTGTACATTTCTGACCTGTGCTTACACAAGAACTCCCTTATTTACCATCTATTATTCTGTAAATTGTCTTGGCAATTTCACTTGATTTTTCTCCTGGATAATTTTTCTCTCTGATTAATCCAATTCTATGTCTCTACTGAATTCATCTGAGAAAAGATATTGCTTTCTAATTGACCTCTCAACCTGAAAAAGTATACTTAAATGTATTGGATATATTGGCTTTTTAAAACAGAAGTAATTCAGTTCTTTATAAGTAAAGCAGCAGGTTAAGGACCCTGCATAGGTCTCTGTTCACCTACAACCTCAAACACATAGTGAGGACAAATGTCTGAGACAAAAAGCCATTAGCATTCTTGGGTATGTTTCTAAGTATCTGGGTTGCAGGAATACCTGCTTCCCTCTTGATGTCAGCTATTCACAATCTAGGCTGCAAATACAGTTGGAATGACTCAGAAATCCATATAACAGTGGACATGTTCATTTACATATGTATTTTCCAGAAGTGGTAAAATGGAAGAATCAATTATCAATAAGGGAAAATACAAACTATGCACTGAGGAGCCCCTTTCGAAAATATCACCACTAGAAATAAGGAAGCCATCAATTTCTCAGACTATTCATTAATGATATACAGACATGAGTTGCTTAACAAAGGGCCAGTGCTCTGAGAAACACTTCTTTAGTTGGTCAATCATTGTATAAATGTCTTAGAATACACTTAAACAAAAATATGGTTACAAGATAAGTATGATATGATCTTATGGGACACTCTTATATATGCGATCCGTTGTTGACTGAAAAGTGATTATGTAGCACATGACCGTATCTGCTTCCAAAGCATTATTTTATGTGTTTGTATACTACACCCAGTTAAGTAATACCTCATTTTAATAATGAAGGAGATGACAGTGTATGCAAACTTTGCAATAGCAAATGTGTAGAATGGTGAAAACTGGAGATCAGAGGTGAAGAGAATAGGGAGAGATAACAATCAAAGAGTAGGAAGTCAGAGAACAAATATATGTTTGAATATTTTTTCTTTTGAGATCAACTGTACAGCATAGTGAATATAGCCAATAATTGAGTACTGCATATATCAGTAATAAGAGAGCAAAGCTCAAATGTTTCTCTACAAAAAAAAAAATAAATATTTTTAGTGTTGGATATGTTAATTAACTTGATTTAATTATTCCACATTGTGTTAAACATCATGACATCACTATATACCCCATAAATATAGACAAGTATAATTTACCAATATGTAACAAAAGTAATAAAATTTTAAAATAGCATATTTACATTGATTTTTGGTGGTTTTAAATTTGACCATGGAAAAGTCTTTTCTGAGTATATTCCTGCATTTGTGTCCTTGTATTCACAAAGTAACTTCAGATTTCAACTATAAGAGATATGCATACTGTTTAAATTATGTGACCTGTAAATATTGATAATGAAAGATTATAACATGAAATATATTTTTTCATAAAAAGACTGAGAAGAAGGCTGCTATGAATGATCTAAATAATGGTATTTCAAATGCCTTACTAGTGCACTAAATTCTAAAAGCCTTCTTACCTTAAAAATTCCATATATGTTAGAATAAAAAGCCTATTTTTATTTCTGGGGAGAAGAGGCATAGAAAATCATAAAAATCTCTAAAATTCTAGAGGAAATATGGAAATCACCACAAGATTCTGTCTACAGCACTTCTCTCACTGTACATTTTAATGCTCAGGGTCATTAACACCAGGTATCATCATGGTAAGAGGAAGATTCTCACACTGTGCACTTTGTTCCATTCTGGTTCTTAGTGCCAGGGGCCTCAGAAGCTTGATTTGGTTATTAGATAACACTTTCTTCCTAGGTAGAATTCTGCACCATGAATAAAATACCAGAAAAACATAGCTTATTGGTTAAGAACACAGATTTTTGTATACGGGTTGGAATTCAGATTTGTCCACTTTCTGTATAACCCTGATAAAGTTAACTGTGTTTTTTTTTTTTTTTTTGGTAAGCTGTTCTATTTCTTGAGGATAGTTTCTTTGCCAAAAATGTGAAGAGCAATAGTGTCTTTATCTCAAATTCACTATCTGAGTTAAAATGAGATTACAGAATGTCTACTGCTGGCTAGGATACAGAGTTTGGCAGAAGAATAATTCCTTAAGAACCTGAGAAAAACCAGGTAAAACACAACAAGCACTGTGGTAAATTAATTAGATGGCCATGGCAGTAAGAAGGATGAGAGGTATTGTCATAGATCAAAGTTTTTAACAAAGTATCACGAACTGAGTGGCTTATAAACAACAAAAACAATATTTCCTACAGTGCTGGAGACTGGCAAGTCCAAGATCAACGTAGATTCAGTACCTGGTGAGGGCCTGCTTTCTGGCTCACAGATTGGGTCTTTTATCTGTGTCTTCATGTGGTAGAAGGGACAAGTCAATTCTTTGTGGTCTGTTTTAGAAGGGGACTAATGCTATTTATGTCAGCTCTAATTCCATAATATGATTGCCTTCCACCGGTCCCACTGCCTAAAATTATCACATTGAAGGTGAAGAGTTTGAGGTAAGAACTTGGTTTGGGCATAACAAACGCACAGGAGCCAAATCTATGAAAGGAGAGAACCTCAGGAAGGTATCTTCTGGGTGCATTTCTTCATTTTTGATGTTGTACTGTATTAGTCACTTTCCCATTGCTTGGACAAAATATCCTACAAGCACATTTGAAAGGAGAAGAGATTTACTTTAGCTCAGAGTTTCAGTGGGTTCAGTCCATGGTAAACAGGCTGAACATGACAGAAACAACATGGCAAACATGACCTGTCAAGTGAGTTTTTCACTTCATGGTGGCCAGGAAGCACAAAGAGAAAGGAGGAGCCAGGGGAAATAATAAACCCTTCCAAGTTAGACTATACAGCTTCTAACCTGGACCCAGAATATGAGACTTTTGGGGGACATTTTAAATCTAAACCAAAACATTCCTTCCTGGCCCTTAAAACATGCATGCCTGTATTCTGCAGAATGCATTTAGTCCATCTCTAAGAGTTGAGAAAGAGTTAATTGTTAAGAAAGAGTTAGCATTGTCGAAAAGTCCAAGTTCAAACTCTTCTGAGACTCTTGGCAAAGTCTTAGCTATGAACCCCTATAAAAATTAAAATGAAAGTTAAACACTTCCAGCACGCAACAAGACAGGATAAACATTCCTGATCCAAAAGGGAGAATAAGGAAATAGAAATTAGACCAAATAAAAATCAAAAACCAGCC
>PVJO010024929.1:0-23549 GCA_004026905.1 Hystrix cristata
AAGCCTGATGTCCCATAATTAGGAAGGGAAACCTGAAATGCTACTGAAGATACTTCACATTGTGCTTAAATTCACACTAAAATGATATGAGTAGTACTAAGTCATTTCCTGAGAGTTTGTTTTCATTAGGTATAGGGGGAATGGCCTCCCCAGTCTTTGTATATATCTATAAGTTCCTTAAACATGAGTACTTCATTTGCGAATCGATGGTTTGTTATGAAGACAAGGGAAGTGTGACCTGACTGTTGAAAGCCACAAATGGTGTTGGTGTAGGAAGAGTGTAATCAGCAATATCAAACGTCTTAGGAAGGTAGAAAGAAAATGTGAATTTTATTTCTCAATAATTCATAATGTGGTAAATTAAATTGTCGTTTTGGAATGCTAGATTATCAAAGCAAGAAGAAATCTCACAAAGCCTTCCAGACTGTAATTCTAGCGCTCGAGAAGCTTAAGCAGGAGGATTGCCTGAAGTTCAAGGCCAGCCTGCACTACATAGTGAGACCCTGTCTATGAAACTAAAAAAAAAACAACAAAAAAACTCAAAAATATTCTTTCCAGACAAAACCCTCATTTTAGGATGAGTAAATTGAGTCTCAGAGAACAGAGATGACCTTATCACTTTTGGGCCATCAGTGAGTAGGAAAAACAAACTTCAGTACCCAAATCTCCTGATTCTTCTTTCACACCCGCTACAACCATTAAAGTTCTGTAAACATCCTCCATAGAAACAAGCAAAGAACAAGGAATGGTGGAGCAGAGCATCCAAACCAAAACCCCCAGGTGTATAAATTATTAAGAATCACTGAGCTAGCTATAAGGGTCCACTTATATATAGTATGTCTGGTACAATTTCAATTCCTTTGCATTTACTTAAGCATGTTCTATGAGCTGGTATGCTGTCTATCTTGGAGAAAATCCCATTTGCAGCTGAGAAGAATGTGTATTCTGTTGTTGTAGGGTGGAATGCTCTGTAGATATCTACTAAGTTCATTTGTTCAAAGGAAGAAAGCAGCAGTTCACTTCTGTATTTCTTGATTTTTTGTCTAGTTCTATTTTTAGCAGTGCAGTATTGAGGCCTCCCATTACAATTGTATTAGTGCTTATGTGATTTTTTTTATCAGTTAATATTTGTTTTATATAGTTGGGTGTGCTCATATTTGGTGCATATATATTTATGGTTGTGGTCTCTTCCTCTTGGACTGTTCCCTTAACAAATGTGTAGTGACCTTCTTTGTCTCTTCTAATCAGTCTTGGCTTGAAATCTACCATGTCTGCAAGTAGAATGACTAATCTCGGGCAATTCTTCTACTCCATTGGTAATTTACATTTGTGGTGCGTATGGCATTAGTGATTTATCATTTTTGAACATCTCAGAATTTTGATAATTTCTATGAATCCTGCCTTTCCAATTATAAAATAAAAACTTGCATTATTGGAGTGACATTATCAAGATGGAAGAGTGGGCGATGTCAGACTATTCCCAAACAAAAAGCAGTGAACAGCAATCTACATGAAAATAGTCCTGAGGGGACTCAAGAGTCCAACTAAAGACCTCTGGCTATATGTGGAGCCTAAAAGGGAGATTAACCACATAGAAAGGATTTCTAGGGGAGATCAGCTTCACAGAGATGTCTGGAGATGGCTGGGAACCAAGAAGAGTAGGCATTATCTGTATTGGTCTTGCAGTAGGTGCCACTTTGGTCCCGGTCACCAGATCTGCAGAGAACTCTGGCAGCCTTTGCTACTGTACTTCAGCAACCCTTGTAAGAACTGTGAACTCTTCTGGGATTCACAGCAGAAAACAACATACATTTGTTAGCGTGGAGCCCAGAAGACTGCTCTCAGAGGGCACTGGCATTTTTCATCAATGAGATAACCAATAGTTGTCATTACCATGATTCCACTGCTGCACCCCCCTCCACTCAAAGGAGCTCCTGTTGCATCATCCTAGACCAAGGCTGCCAACTCCTTCTCCTCTTCATGTGTGTCCTGGACCCACGGGGCTATTGCTGCTTTGCAAATGTGCATATTTCAGGCCCTAGCTCTGTGGTCACTCTGGAGGTGCTCATGTTCCACACCTGGCTCCATGGATTCTCAACAGTCACTTGCATCTCAGGTACCAGAGCAATTGGTTCTGCAGGCTAACCAAAGGTTGTCCCTACAGAGACAATGATGTAGCTATGCCATGTATGAGAAGAACATTTCAGAAGGTCAACAAATTAAAGACGATTAGTCTTCTAAAGGTAATTAGGCTTTTGTATCCCTTTTTGAGAAGAAGGTCAAGCATAGTCTTCAGAGAGATGGACTCCATTATAAAACTGCCATCCTCCTCCAAGGGTACCCGATTCTCCAGCGTACCATCACAGCGTGGTAGGATAAGATTTAGATCTGACCACTTCCAAAGGTAAGTTGATTTATTACATTGCTAATATCATGACAGTCTTCTTTTCGGCAGATGAAGCCCAAAAGCATTTGGCATAGGAATCACTGAGGATGGCTGATTTAGGGTTGAGACCAATTAGTCTGGGAATATTCCAGGTTGAGGCCTTTGATGCTATTTCACAAATAGCAAAGAACAAATCATTATCCCTTCTTGGTCTTACTAATAAGAGAGAGGAACAAGGCCTTGTAGAGGCACGCAGATCCTTGTGGAGACAAATACAGATGGTTTTGACTGATAGTGGTTGGATTCCTAATTTTTCAACTTTGGTGGTACAAAAGCAATATGACTTCTGTAGAAACTGTACTTTAAATTCTGAGCTTTGATTTTTTTTCCCGAGGGCTAATGATATGCATGTGATACTCTTTTGTGATACTCTTTTGTGATACTGGGTAGTAGCAGCCAGCTGCATCTCCCAGTCAGCTGCATCTCCCAGTTAGCCACACAGTCATGAGGGTAAACAACTGATCCTAATGGACCAACGATTTTAGATGGGTCTGCTTCTAAGACTCAGGTAGACTGCTTTTTAGCAAAAGTCTAATTCTGCCATCTAATGGCAGCTACTGGTAAGTTGAATTAGAAAATGTGACTAAGTGCAACCCATTTGAGATACAGTTGCTAGCATGCTGTTAAACTCTTGCGGAAACACTCACGTGGCTGAAGAACAACCAGTTATGAAGCTGTATTTTTCATGAGTGAGGCCCAAAAGATATTTGAATAAAGAAAATACTGTCAACAAATTTCTTTGATAAGATGTAAATGTTATATCAAGAATATGCTCAGGGGGAGTGAGTACCTCATATTTGTGAACCTCTAAGATGAACAAGAGAATATGCACTCCTGCTTAGGAATAGTCAGAATATTATTGCTCCCTTCCCGCTGGAATATAGCAAACTGTGTCTCGTATTGAAAGATGGGACTTCATGTGGAAATCTGGTGCTCTTTTCCCAGCAGACAGTTGAAGAAGGCAAAGATAAGCCTGCACAATGGATTGTACTGGCAGTAGTGTATATAGCAATATAGAAGAACTTTACTTTGCTTTAAACACATCCCTAGTTGGTATAAAATGTTATTAAAGGTATGGATATTTATAGGTTTTTGGGCCATGATTTGGCTAATAAATGAATACTTAAAGAACACTATATTGTGTAGGATGCGATTGCAGAAAGCCTTTGGAATTTCAGAAAGGAAATTAAAGTGGATCATAGGAATACCCACCAAAAGAACTTAATTCCCAGTTCAGAGAAGAGCCAGAATGTCCATATGAATGCCTCAGTCCATTATGTTCTAAAGTAGCCAGTTAGATACCTGACATGAGCATGCACAGTAGTATCCAAGCCATGAAACAATGTGGTACAAAACATATTCCCCTGACACCCACCAAATCCCCTACTACTGAAGAAAAATTTTCTGAATGTTAACAAGAGAACATGCCTCTGATACTGTCCTTGGGGAAAATCTCTCAAGAACAAAGACTGACTCAAGGCTCACAGGTGGTCAACACATGGCCACTGCCAAGATCTCTGAAGTATTCCAAAGAATTTTGGCAAAAATAGACACTTATTTCTTCAGAGGTCTGCTGAGTTTTTTGTTTTGTTTTGTTTTTGGTGCTGGGGATCAAACTCAGGGTTTTGCACTTGCTAGGCAAGCACTCTACCACTTGAGCTAAATCCCCAGCCCTCTGGTGAGTTTTAAACTGAAGCAGTAGCTGAAATATCATTGAGGTCCTGGAGATTGGTGTTTCATGTTAGATTGGAACTGTTGCTAGATCTCACTGGGTCAGGGAACACATGACCATTGCACAAGGATGTGTCAAAAGGACCCTCTAAAACCCGCGGAGGACTGACTTAATTTGAACATTTAGAATGGGAAAATCAAATGTTTTTATTAAAAACATAAGATCGTGCATAGTGTCCTACGTGCAGTCTAGTGCATACATACCTAAATTGCCTCTGGGTTATTGAATATTGACTTTGCCTCATGTGGCCAAACTAGAATTAATTGTGCCACCCTTCTGTGATAATCTCATGATGTGCTTCTCCATTTCTTTTTTTCCTGGGACTGGGCAAAGAAGAGGCTGTAGCAAGGTTCCTATTGCTACCTTACAAGCTTCCTTTTTTAAGATAGAGCATTTTTCATCCTTTTGTCATCAACCTTTGTGTACCTGATATTTAAGGTGCATCTCTTTTAAACAGCATTTAGTTGACAATCTCTTTTAGTCAGAGTAGTCCATTTACATCTACTATAATTACTGTTCTCCTTGGATTTAATCTTCCTATCTCACTGTTTGTTCTCTATTTGTCACACTTGTTTTATATTCTTTTTTTCCTCTCTTTGTCTTCTTTGGATTAACCATTTTTTAAATCACTCAAGTTTTTCCTTCTAATTAAGAGAGAATCTCTTACTCTTGTGTTGCCACATGCATCCTATAAAGAAGAACTTTTACCATTTCTGATTGAGTAAAGATCCTAGAGTATTTTTAAATTCCAGGCTTCCATGTTATTTTTGTCATATATTTTGATTATATATGTGTGTATGTGCTATGTATGTATATGTGCATATATAATGACTTGACATTATTGTTATCCTGTAGATCAATACTAATTTAAATTTATCCATATGTTTAAATATTTAGTTGCTCTTAACTCATTCCTGTGTTTCAATATTTTCAATAAGGAACATTTTCCCTCTACATGATGAAATCCCTTGAGTATATCTGTTGGGCAAGTGTGCTGGTGCCAAATGTTTTCAGAGGTTGTTTGTCTGAAAATATCTTTCATTTTTTAAAAAGGTATGCTTTTATTAACTGCTGTTATTATCAAGTTAAGTCATACAGTTGTAGATTATTGTAGCTAGAACATTCTGAAGAGTTATGATTGTTTAAAAATTCATTCATTACATAAGTAATATCTAGTACTTCATTTGAACTAATGTTTAACAAGCTCTGGCCAAAAAATTCGCAAAACAAAACACTTGACCCAATGTTGTTTTAAGCCCACACTGTTAACTGAGCTGTATGCAGAATGTGAAGTCTTTAGACAAAAAGGGACCAAAGTTGGGAACAACTGAGAACATTGGAAACACTTAGAGATGTCAGCCAGACTGCATACAAAGAGATCAAGTAATTATTTTCTGGATTATTCTATTTGAATTATTGTTTAATTACTCAACACATCTTCAAAAGAAATGAAAATTTCTTTTGAAATTTTCAAAAGAAATGAAAATTCAACATGATAGAGAGCTACATTATTTTAATGATGTGTCATAATTAGCAAATTCAGATAGTCTTAACAAAAAGAGCCTCAATCACCTTTCATTATGAACGTAATTTCTTGTTCATTGGACTTTTTTATTGTGAACAACAATGGCGAACTGATGAGTTATAAAGGGTACTGTTTTATATCACAAAAGTATTAACTTTTTCATTTATGTTTACAAACACATCACTGCTTGAGTCAAAATTCAGTTTAAATGATCAAAGATAATTTTATCACAGCAATATATACTTAGTTTATTCTAAAATAATTCTATTCCAAAAGAATAAAATGCATAACAAGAAATAGCTTTTATTTTGCTTGTAAACTGTAAAATTGAGATATTCTGCTGATTTTAAAAAAGCAGTAACTCATTGTAGGTAGGATGACCACCTTGAATATACCACACATCCACTTCTTAAATAGGTGACAGCACAGCTCAGATTGGAACAAAGCAAAATAATGCAAGCAACTACTAGCTACTATTTTTTTTAAATTTTATTTTAATGGTACATTTTAGATGTACATAGTGATAACATTCATCATAGGAGATTTGTATGTGGACATGACATATCTTGTTGCTTCTTTTTTTCCCATTCCCCTCCCCTCACCCCCTCCTCCCTCCCTATTTACAAAAGATTTGTTTCCATTTTTTCCTTCCATTTCTTATTTCTCCTTTCCCTCTGTTGCTTTCCCCTCCCTTGTTCCCTTTCCCACTTGGACATTGTCTTCCCTTTCCCAATATAATACATTTTAGTCTTTATTGACACTTTCAGTTTCTCACACTAGAGAAATAATGCGGTATTTAAACATGTGTGTTCTATTTATTTCACTTAAGAGTATAGTCTCAAGATGCATCCATTTACCTAGGAATAGCTCAAGCTTATCATTCTTTATGGCAGAGCAGTACTCCAATGTATAAAAAAACACATTTTCTTTATCTATTCCACTGTTGATGGGCATTTGGGCTGTTTCCAAGATTTGCTATTACAAACTGTGCTGCTATAAACATGGGTGTGCATATATCCCTGCGGTATAATGATTTTAATTCTTTTGGGAAGATACCAAGAAGTGGAATAGCTGGGTCAAATGGAATCTTTAGTCCTAGTTCCCTGAGGAATCTCCACACTGATTTCCATAGCGGTTGCACCAGTCTACATTCCCACCAACAGTGGAGAAGGGTTCCTTTTTCTCCACAGCCCCTCCAGCATTTGTTATTGGCTGATTTGTTGATAATAGCCATTCTTTGTGGAGTGAGGTGGAATCTCAGGGTTGTTTTAATTTGCATCACTCGAATGACCAGTGATGTTGAACATTTTTTCATATGTCTATTTGCTGTTTCTACTTCTTCATCTGAGAAGGGTCTATTCATTTCAGCTCCCCACTTTTGGATTGGGTCTTTTAATTTGGGGGGTCTGATTTTTTTGAGTTCTTTATATATTCGAGATGTTAGTCCTTTGTCAGAGGTATAGCTGGGAAAAATTTTTTCCCACTCTGTGTGTTGTCTCTTTGCTCTGTTGGTAGTTTCTTTTGCTGTACAAAAGCTTTTTAATAAGATCAGGTCCCAGTTGTTGATTCTTCATGATATTTCCTGGGCAACTGGGGATTTGTTCATAAAGTCCTTGCCTACACCTATGTCTTCAAGAGTTCTGCCTATTCTATCTTCCAATAGATTTAGTGTTTCTGTTTTAATATTTAGATCTTTGATCCACTTTGATTTTAGCTTAGTACATGGGGGAAGATATGGGTCTAGTTTGAACCTTTGGCATGTGGAGAGTCAGGTTTTTTGGTTTTTTTTTTGGTGCTGGGGATTGAATTCAGGGCCTTGGCTTGCAAGGCAAGCACTCTAACCACTGAGCTAAATCCCCAGCCCTGGGGAGCCAGTTTTTCCAGCACCATTTATTAAAGAGGCTATCTTTCTTCCAGTGAGGTTGTTTGGCCCCTTTGTCAAAGATAAGGTGACTGAGAGTGTTTGGACCTGTTTCTTCATCTTCTAATCTGTTCCATTGGCCCTGGAGTCTGTTTTTGTGCCAGTACCATGCTATTTTTATTACAGTAGCTTTGTAATACAGTTTTAGGTCAAGGATTGTGATGGCCCCTGCTTTGCTTTTGTTGCCTAGAATTGCTTTTGTTCTTCTAGGTTTCTTTTGGTTCCAAATGAATTTTAGGATTGTCCTCTGTAATTCTGTGAGATATGCTATTGGTAATTTAATTGGGATTGCATTAAATCTGTATAGCAGTTTTGGGAGTATGGCCACTTTCACTATATTGGTTCTTCCTACCCAGGAGCAAGGGATATCTTTCCATTTTCTGATATCTTCTTCAATCTCCTTTTTCAAAGTACTGTAGTTTTTGTTGTATAGATCTTTTACTTCCTTCGTTAGATTGATTCCCGGATGCTTCATTTTTTTGGATGCTATTGTGAAAGGTGGTGTTTCCCTAATTTCTGTCTTGGTGAGTCTGTTGTTTGT
This sequence comes from Hystrix cristata, assembly GCA_004026905.1. Classification (NCBI taxonomy): domain Eukaryota; kingdom Metazoa; phylum Chordata; class Mammalia; order Rodentia; family Hystricidae; genus Hystrix; species Hystrix cristata. The sequence goes on from PVJO010024929.1 coordinate 8,166, forward strand.
GTACAGGAATGCTATTGATTTCTGAGTGCTGATTTTGTATCCAGCTATGCTGCTGAATTTGGTTATTAAATCTAGAAGTCTTTTGGTGGAGTTTTTGGGGTCTTCTATATAGAATATCATGTCATCTGCAAATAATGATAATTTAACTTCTTCTTTTCCTATCCTTATTCCTTTTATTTTTCTCTTGTTTAATTGCTCTTAATGTTTCCAGAACTATATTGAATAAGAGTGGTGAGAGCGGACATCCTTGTCTTGTTCCGGATTTTAGAGTGAAAGCTTTTAGTTTCTGACCATTTAGTATGATGTTGGCTGTTGGTTTGTCATAGATGGCTTTTTATCAGATGGTGACTGTTCCATCATGTACAGGTACAAATCCCTTATGATGAATGTTATCACTATATACATCTAAAATGTACCATTAAAATAAAATAAAATTTTAAAAAAAGACCATCTATTCCAATTTTCTGCAGGGTTTTTATCATGAATGGGTGTTGGACCTTGTCAAATGCCTTTTCTGCATCTATTGAGATGATCATATGGTGTTTGTCCTTGGCTCTGTTAACATGGTGCATCACATTTATTGATTTGCATATGTTGAACCATCCCTGCATCCCTGGAATGACCTACTTGGTCATAGTGTATAATCTTCTTGATAATTTGTTGCATTCTGTTTGCTGGTATCTTATTGAGGATTTTTGCATCTTTGTTCATCAATGAGATTGGCCTATAGTTTTCTTTTCTTGTTGGATCCTTCTCTGGCTTTGGTATCAGGGTAATGCTTGTTTCCAGGAATGAATTTGGGAGTATTGCTTCTCTTTCAATTTTGTTAAAGAGCTTCAGAATTAGTGGCATTAAATCATCTCTAAATTTCTTGTAGAATTCAGCAGTGAATCCATCAGGACCTGGGCTCTTCTTTGTTGGTAGGTTTTTAATTACTTCTTCAATTTCAGTGGCTGATATTGGGTTATTTAGAGTTTTTATATCTTCTTGATCCAGTTTTGGTAATTCATATGTCTCTAAGAATCTGTCTATTCTGTATTTTCGATCTTATTAGAATACAGGTTCTCAAAGTAGGTATTGATGATCTTCTGGATTTCTGCAGGCTCTGTTGTGATTTCACCCTTTTCATTCCTAATTGTATGAATTTGAGTTTTTTCTTTCCTTTTTTTTGATAAGGTTGGCTAAGGGTTTGTCAATTTTATTTAATTTTTTGAAGAACCAACTCTTCGATTCATTGATTCTTTGTATTGTTTTCTTAGTTTCAATTGAGTTAATTTCAGCTCTGATCTTTATATTCTCTCTTGTACGGGCTTTGGGTTTGAGTTGCTCTTCTTTTTCTAGAAGCTTGAGGTTCAACATTAGGTTGTTTATTTGAGATCGCTCTGTTTTTCTGATATGGGCATTCAATGCTATATATTTCCCTCGTAGAACTGCTTTCATTGTGTCCTACAAATTTCAGTAGGTTGTATTGGCATTATAGTTCCATTGTAGAAACTGTCTAATTTCTTCTTTAATGTCTTCTCTGTCCCACTGATTGTTTAGGAGTGTGCTATTTAATTTCCATGTGTTTATGGAATTTTTGTGGTTCCTTTTGCTGTTTATTTCCAGTTGCAATGCATTATGGTCTGATAATATGCATGGGATAATTTCAATTCCCTTGTATTTACGTAAGCCTGTTTTATAAGCTAGTATGTGGTCTATTTTGGAGAAAGTCCCATGTGCAGCTGAGAAGAATGTGTATTCTGATGTTGTGGGGTGGAATACTGTGTATACATGTACTAGGTCCATTTGTTCAAGAGTTTGGTTTAGTTCTGGTATTTCCCTGTTGACTTTTTGTCTAGTTGATCTGTCTGTTTGTGACAATGGGGTATGGAAGTCCCCCATTACGATCGTATTGGTGCTTATTTGGTTTTTCATGTCTATCAATATTTGTTGTATGCAATTGGGAAAAGTTTTGCCTTATTCTTCTAGGTAAATTTTTTTGGTAAAATTGTATAAAATGTTTTACTGAGATTTTATATTTAAGTGGTTTTAGAATGTAAAAAAAAAAACAGTGACAGGATTTTTAATGCTGTCGAATTAAAATAGAGTGCATCCTTTCTAGTTTTTTTTTGGTTCTGCACAACTAGTATTTGTGATGTCTCTTTATTATGTAAAAATTATCTATTTTATAAAATCCTAAGAAGTTAAAATTTGTATTTTAACAAATGCCAAGTCAGCAAACATCTAATCAGATGAAGATTTCTTATAACTTACTTTCTGGCTATAATGTATTCTGTTTATTATCTTACTGGTGTTGTGACAAATTCTCACTCCTGGGGTTAAATTCTATGTTGTTTAGTTATTTAATGTTATGCTCATTGGTTCAGATTTTGTTCAGAAAAAAGTAACTACCTTGCTTGCTATGTAATGTGTGTATGTACATTTACAAAGGCCACTATCTTTGACAAATGTTCTAAATAGTCTTTTCTTATAGGAAATGCTTTTGTATTAGGTAGCCTGTCCACAGCTGGGGGGACAAGATAACTATGCTGGAATGGTACACTGAGATCACAGCCTACTAGAAGTGAAAGGAGACTTCAGTATGTTATATTTATGACAACTTATTTTACAGGAGGAGAAACAGAGATTCACAAAAATAATAAAGACAGAATGAGTTTATGACTTCATAATCCAGGTCTTCTCCCTCATGTTGTTCTGTGAACCACATGCAATTCTATCACTACATTCCACCCCGCAAGGAAAACCAAGAGGGCAATTTTTTTTCATGTCTCATTTATTTCTGCAGTTGTTTGTTTGCTGGCTTCTCTGCTTGGCAGTTGGGATGTGCTGGGGTCTCACGTGATTTCCACGTTCCTGGTTGCAGCCACAGACACTGGCATCTCTGCCCATGGTCACCATTCCCTCTCCTCAGTTCAGTGATGATGTTTGCCTAATATCTTCTCTTTTTCAGGCAACTATCTGAGCCCTAGATGTCATAGTCAAATGGACAGGAAAAAAAGAAACTTAGTACCCTCCCTGCTAGGTAGCTCACCAGGCAGGTGGCACTGAAGGTAAAAGCCGTCCTGTGGTGATGCTTCTACCCTTGGGATCCCAGCCCAAAGTAGCCGACACGAAGTGAGGGAGGAGGTCCATCAGCTGCAGACCATGTCCTCTCTAAACAGTATCCACTTCAGGATCTTTGCTGTCCTACACTTGCTCACCATATTGTACTAAAAAGAAAGGGACTTTTCTGTCTCAGTATTTGAACCAAAACTGGCCGATCACCAAACTTTTGTGTGTTCTTTTAGAAAGATGCAATCTTGTTGTTGACATATTGGACTATTTTGTGTATTTTGTTTATTTATATGGGAAATGGAATAAAATACATGGAGTCATTATACTAAGTCTCAGGGAGATGAAACCAGTTTCCTCCATCACCTGTAATGCAGACTCTGTTTTGAAAGGAATTCCCGATGAGCCCTGGAGAGGCCCATTTAGAGAGTGAACATCTGAGACAGTCTACTTCTCCAGGCAGGGTCAGATGTCACATGCTCCTAAGGAGCAGGGAAGTTACAAGGGTTGAGGAAAAGGCCTGTCACTTAAACAGGGCCATTGAGGACCCCAACAAAGGAGTCTATTGGGCATGTACTGTGTTTGACTTGATACTGAATTAAATGCCAAAAGTAATATACGTTTACAGAGGACTTTCCAGAAGGAGATTTGGCTTCATGTTTATTAGCATGTTTTTAAACTCTCTACCTTTCCATCTCTTTGTCCCATAACTGTTTTTCCCTAATTCCTGAACAGTCCTTCTTATGCAGAACTACCTACATCTGATACACTCTAGGCAGCTCTTTGTCTTGATTACGGAGACCAAAGAACCTAGTCTGACCCTGGCCTCACTTGTCCGCCCTCTCACTCCATGACCTCCTGCCCTGGATGGCACCTGCCCTGGATGGTGCTGCTCTGCCATGCCGGGATAAGTATCTATGAGACTTGGGCTCCTGGCTACAGTAGGGTAGGTGGCGTAGGCAGAGGCTGCAGGAAAGGTCATCTGGGAGAAACACCTGAGAGAAGCAGAGTTTTTCTTCCTTGATGATAGCATTAGGGTCCAGGGTAGTAGGCTGACTGGCCGGAGAACTGTGTCCTAAGGTTGTGGAAACGGGTTCCCGATGACTGGTCTCCAGTGTTGAACTGTGATCTCACCTTTGGGGTTGTAGAGATATCTGGAGGCTTTGTGCTTCTGTATCAAATAAGAGGAGGTTGTGGATGTATGAGGGAGAAAGATGCCACCCTTCGCACCCTAAATCTGACCTTCACCATCTTTATGGATTTTGCTGTCACATTACACTAGGAATGGGCATCACTGACTCTAGGAGCTGTGACTCCCTGGTGATCGTGAGGCCCACAGGAAAAGCCTGTGCTGGGCATCAGGAGATTAAGCGTAATAACCTACCTGAGCCTATGATTTCATCAGGAGAATTCCTCCTGCTTATCACATAGGGATAGTAAGAGTAAGTAAAATTGTACAGTGAAAGGGATTTTGATGAATCAGAAGTGCTCTTCACTTAAAAGTTTACAATTAACATTTAGAATTTATGTAAATATGAGGTCGCCTCTCAGTTGTCCTTTCCATGGTTTCAGCCCTGAGCAAGCCGAAGCACAGTGATCAATCTCCTTAAAAGTCATGATACTGGTTTGCAAGGGCCAACTCTCTGAGAGAGAAGATTTTTGGGTTTTCTTTGTAATTTTTTCTAAGACCCTAATTTTTTATCCTTTTTTCCATAGCTTTGTAGTTCACCTTCAGTTGCAAGTGGTGGGCACCAACTCGTGCTCTGTATCAGAGCATGTATTGGAAGTACAGTCTTTCTGTGGGTCAAGGTTCAGAGCTAGCTGTATTCCTGGCCACCGCACCCCTTTCCAGGTGGATGTTGTTTCCCTGGAGACTGTCAGAATAAGGACACTTACCCCATTCTGGCTGCAGTTGACACGGGTGTCACAGAAGAGTTACTCATCCCTGAGGTAGATATAGGAAGAAAACATTCTGTTACATGGTTTGGAAATGGCCCCCCAGTTTCCAAGCTCACATCCCTTATTTGGAGTATAGCAAGTTAAAGTAGGAGAGGCCAGACTTGTGCCAGAGAAGTAGTTGAGGAACATGGCTCAAGACATTTGTGAAGCATACTGAATCGTGGTCCCTGGAGCTCTGGTATTTAGTCCCAGTGCTGGTTATTTAGGAGTTAGCCCCATTCCTGTCTCAGGGCACTATGGTTTCTCACTTGTTACCTCCCTTTTTTGTATGGAAAATGGATATAATGAAACTTGAATTCTCCTCACTCACCCAAATCTGACCTTTCTCTCCCACCTTTCAGGATACAGAGAAATTACAGCAGCAACTAGCTCATAAGTCCATTTTTACAGTCAAGGAATCAGATATATTCCCAAGGCCCGGCAATGCCCTCTTTGGAAACTGAGTTTCCCTGGATAAAGAACATCCTTTCAGCGTAGGTAAGTGTGGCCCTTTGGCTTTTTGTCCATGAGGGATCAACAACGGGAAAAGTTTCCTCAGTTCTCACAGTAGATTCTGCCAGACCATGGTTTTTTATTCTGAAGTGGAGACAATTGACCAGACTTGGAGAAAAACCAGAGGGACTGGTCCCTGGATTGTCTGTACATAAACATTTACAAGATTCAGAGTTTAATGAACTCTGTGAAGGCGCTCGAAAAGCACAGAGGGGTTCCAATGCCAGGTCTACCCTAAGAGGAAGTAGTCAGACTCTCCTTTAGATTTCTTTTTTTTTAATTTTTTTATTACTATTTTTTTAAACCAAGAACATGTATTGGTACCTTGTACATATATTGATCACATTCATCATGTTTGTTTTGTACCTGTACATGGTGTCTCTTGGTTAAAATGTGGTGGTTTTTTTTTTTTTTTTTTGGTACTGGGGATCAAACTCGGGTCCTTGTGTTTGTAAGGCCAGCACTTTAACCACTGAGCTAAATCGCCAGCCCTCCTTTAGATTTCTTTTGCCTTTTGCTGCCATACCCACAGTTGAAGTCTCGTCAACCCTTCAGTGGGGGATGAAGATGTCTGAATCACCCCTATTTCATTCTGACAATAGAGAAATCTTTTTGCTGTTGTATATGCCCTTGGTAATCAAGGCATTATCTGTGAACCAGCAGCTTTGGCTTCACATAAGAGCCACTCTCAGAACTTCAAGCCCACCCTCGGTGGTGAGATTTGTGTTCTAGAGGACTTGTGCGGTCCCACCTCTACGGCCTGTTGAACAAGATCCTATTTTTTAAATGGAATTCACATAATCTGTCTACATGGAAAAGTTTGAAAAGTCTTGATTTATAGATTCTTTCTTTGATGAGTGGAGGAAGAAGCTCCAAATATGGCCTTGATGTGCAATTCTAGGTTCCTGGATATTTTGGGTATTTTCTGGAAACACTGGAATTTCCATGTGGGCATTTGAGAACAATAACTTGACAGCCTTGAATAATCACTCCACTTTCACCTTCCCATTATTTCATCCCTGCTAATCCCTTATAGCAGACCTTGGAAGCTGCTATCTTCTGTGTTTCCTTTCTCTCCTCTACTGAAAAGAACCATGTCTGACCGAGAGCTGAGAACATCACTAAGCCCTCAACAGCCGTTACCAGGGTGAAAGGGATCCTTCTATCCCTGTCCAGGTGCCATAGACTGAATGTTTGTGTCCCCTCCAAATCCATAGGCTGAAAGCTAATCCACACTGTGAGGAGCCATTAAGAACTGCTTAGGTTGAGTGCTCCAGGGCTTGTGACCTGGACAAGAACCTGGGAATTCCCTTGCCTCCTTCCCACAGCACACACGGCAAAAAGACAACAGTCTATGAACTAGAAAGACGGCCTTCATTAGACACCAAATCTGCCAGCACTTTGATCTTGGACTTCCCAGCCTCCAGAACTATGAGAAATAAATTTTTGTCATGTGTAAACTACCCAGTCTATGATATTCTATTATTACAGCCTCAGAGGATGAGACACCAGGTGACTGGGCCAGAGAGAGGAGGGACTCACAGTGACAGCGGACCTGGAAGAGCTTTCAGTGATAAACACCTGGCTGTGGCATGCATGCCAGAGGTTTACCACCACTGGGCTAGAGTGTTTGTGGAGGCTTTAAGGAAAGCCAGTACCATCTTGATCAAAGAGGGAAAAAAGAGGACCTGGAGTCCAGTTTTAAGCCAAAGATCCTAAAATGAGATTTTGGAATGAACCCTTCCTTATTCCCTCTTAAATTCCGTCCCTTATCCAAACTTTGGAGTATATATATATGCATATATACACACACACACACACACACACACACACACACACACACACACACACACATATATTTTACCTCGAGTGCGAGCATCTTCCTGCAGCTGAAAAAAAATGAGAATTCAATGAATCAGAAATGCAGGAGACTGGTCTCTGGGCTTTCAGAATACACCAGCTGTAGGCTCAGTGGATGTAGCGATGTGCTTGGGAAGAAGCTATAGGCTTCTTGGGAATGGAACTGAATTCTGTATTTCCTGAAAGCAGAATCTGTATTGCCTTTGTATCTCTCAAACCAACACTGTAGATAATGCTCTGCATACAGCATATGCCCAATATATGTTACATGATGAAATAATAAGTACATAGGAGCAAGCTGTCAACACTGAGGGCGGGAGACACACAGTTCATTACTTATATCCTTAAGTACTCATAAAATGAACTCACTCTTTCATTCTGTCTGGCCTTTCTGTGGTGACATTTTTTGGCCCTTTCACTTTCCTCGCCAAGTGTCCAGTGGTTCTCTGTAGGGAACCTTAAACTACTCATGAAGGCCCTTTTGAAGAACCCTTGTCACTTACTTCAAAGTAAACAGCTGCCGATTTTGGGCTAAGCGCACCTTCCAACTAGATGTGTTTTTGGTTGTTTGTTTGTTTGTTTTGTTTGTTTTGCCTGAGCATGTTCTAGTGCTGGGTCTTAGGTTTGCCTAACTGGAAAGAAACCATGTTCTAATTCTACCTCTCTTGGTTCTCTTGCTTAATTCTTAACTCACTATTTATAAACATTTTGTTTACACGTCTGTGACTAGGGTTGTTTTTTGTTTTCTGTTTTTTTGTTAAGACAGGGTCTAGCTGTGTAGTCCAGGCTGGCCTCGAACTCACGGTGATCCTCCTGCCTCAGTCTCCCAAGTGCTGGAATTACAGCCGTGTCCCACCACACCTGGCGATGATGTGTATTTGATCTCTACCTGCAAGGGGCATCTATCTGGGAAGAGCCTGTATCTGACTGACTCCGTGAAGAAACACCAGAGGAGAGCTTCAGCAGGGGATGCCAGACAGCGCTAACTTCATATGCAGGCCCCAAGTGGCCAGGAGTCATCGCATACAGGACCCACTTGAGGACAAGCCTCGTCTTCGCACTAGCTCAAGTCCTGCCTGAAGAGACCGTGACCTAAGGAGACCAGTGTTCTGGGTGAGATGGCGGCATCCCGACCATAGAGGCAAAACTTGGGTGAAAATATCAAGCTTCTGATCTCTATCTAGTGTCACCTTTACCTACAGACAGGTGGTGGCGGCAAAGGCTGCTGTGATTTTCCTGAGTCCCAGACGCCGTTAACAGGATACATTTACATGGCTGCTTGGATCTCAGAGCAGGGCTCAGTTCTAAGGCCACAGTGATCCGCATGGTGAAAAAGAGAAAGCTTATTTCCAGTGGCTTCTCAATCCCTTTGCCCATTATTCTTTCCCAACTAGAAGAGAGAGCTACTCTTTCCAAGTGTACAGGAGGCCAATATTAGATTTAGAGTCTAGATTTAATGGAATTATTTCTATATTCAGGGGAACAAAAACTAGGAAATCTGTGCAGAAGCTTCCTGTTTGTCCTGGTTTTATGATATTTGTGCTATCCTGTCCTAAAAATGTGCTTTCCTATTTTTATAGCTTATGTAAATAGTCTGTCATTAGTAATCCTGTATAGAGAGTGCGTATTGTTTTCCACTGTAACAGAAAGCAGAAAAAAATATGATAGTGGGCTTAGTGGGACCTTGAGCAAGTTAATAATTCAGCATAGCCAGGCATGATGGCACATGCCTGTAATCCCACTATGTTGGGAGGCTGAGGCAGGAGGATTGCAAGTTTGAGCCTAGTCTGGACAACTTAGTGACTTAGTAAGACCTTGTCTCAAAATACAAAATAAAAAGTGTTAGTAATACTGCTCAGTGGGAAGGCCCTGGGTTCAGTCCCCAGTACCACAACAAACAAATCTCAGTATCTTTGGAAGGTCAACATTATAGTGTGTACTTGCCTATATTACTTAAATGTTTGATCAGTGTTTAGAAGAGATTGAAATCTACATAGAGGAAGAGCAGAGGAAAAGAATTGTTTCTGCTTACCCCCAAAGCCCTGTCGTTTAATTTGTACTTTCCTGCATTTAATAGACATACCCACCTAATAAGGCATTTTATAATATTACTTGTGTACTCTCTTCAGCTTGGTCACTTCTTAGCATTTCATACAACCACAATGCTGACAGAAATTATGGTAAACATAATTTTCTCCATAGATGATCAAACTTCCTCAAGGGAATTACTAGGCTTCTTTTTTGCTTGAGTTGTCTGGACAGATAAGTCAACCCTACTCTAAAAGGAGAAATCACTAGGATAAGTAAATAAGGACTTTGTTCAGTCACATCTCAGTAGGGCATAAAAAATAGGATCCAGGAAGGTGATGAGGCAAGGAAATTTAGAGAATCAAAGTTTAATCTTACCTCCTTTTGTATATCCTTAAAAGCTGACAGTACCTGACAAAAGACAAAAATATAGAAAAAAGTAAAATTATAGACTATCACTTTATCAAAGAGATGAAGAAGAGATAAGACTATAGATATAGATATGGATAAGAGATAATATTATAGACTGCCTCTTTATCAAGAGAATCTAGTTACTTGACCTACCCATTAGGCTATGGAATGTGACTCTGTATCTCCAGCAATAAACCCTCATTGACTTCTTGTATCTCTTGGTTGCCATTTCTTCATATAATAAATTAGTGAAATATAATAAGGCATTTAAGGAGGGTTGAGCTCTTATAGAATGTCTACTGAAGCCTACTATTATACTTAATTTCTGTTTAATCAGTCCTTGTTCTGAAGCTAAGCATAGTTATTAAAATAAACATATAGCTGTACTTAGGTTATAATATACTGGAGGACAAGACTGACTGTTGGTGAGGATATGGAGCAGCTGAAACTCTCATTTGTTATTGGAGGGGATGTGAAATCATACAGTCACGTTGGAAAAAGTTCTGGTAGTTTCTCATAAAACTGAATAAAAATATATATACTTACCTAGGCGTGGATAGATACAATCATGGTTGGAACTCTGGATTAGCTCATTTGAAGGAATGGGCAAGAACTTTAAAACAGACAATTATATCTTATTTCATGGAAATACGATATGTAGATATTCAGGAGTTTCAATTTGTGTATAAGAACGTATGTGAAAGATGAACAGTCAAAGAGGTAGACTGTACCAATGATCAGTTTATTGCCTCTCAGCAACCCTTTATACCCCTTTGGCTATATTTTAGCTTCCCAACAGGATGATCTCTGACCTTTACACAAGCAACTCACTGTTTAGCTAATACAGTAATGTAAGAACATGAGATAGCTATGCTAATGTAAAGCCTTGTAATTAAGATTATTTAAAATTCATAAGAAGAGTCACCGAAAACAAGAGAATAAAAATTTGCTCACAATAATCATTTAATATAATATTGTTCAGGGTCAGGGATTTAGCTCAAGTGGTAGAGCACTTGCCTAGCAAGCGCAAGATAATTCATTATCTTTTATCATCTTTGGTTAAGAGTTTAAATTTATAATATATGCAACTAGAATATCAACACTGGGATGTTGAAGTAGCCTCTATCTGTAAGAAGGCCTCTTAGAAATTCCAAGTAAATGTCTGTGTTCTGTGAAAATTTAGAATGGTTCGCTTTGGCTACCTTATGGGCATAACTTAGCTTCTGCACTCATTCAAATATAAACTTGACATTTTTCCTGCTTGAGAATCGGCCACCTTGATTGTCATTTTAAGATTTCTGGGAAACCAAGGACATTTCGTCAAAGTGAACAAGTTATCAACTTTAATAGAAGAAGCATTCACACATTAATTGAATTTAAGTCTATTTGAAATCAACTTTAGAAATCAAATTCAAAAGCAGACCTTAATAATGTACTGCTCATGGCATTGGTTCACTTAGAAAATTGAGGCAGTTACAAATAATAAAATCACTGAGAAAGAAATTAGGGAAGCTACACCATTCACAATTGCATCAAAAAATATTTAGGAATCAATCTAACAAAGCAAGTAAAAGAGCTTTACTTTGAAAACTACAGTACTCTGAAAAAGGAAATTGAAAGAGATATCAGAAAATGGAAGGCTCTCCTGTGTTTTTGGATAGGAAGAACCATCATAGTGAAAATGGCCATACTTCTTAAGTTATTATACAGATTTAATGCAATTCCAATGAAAATACCAATAGCACACTTCACAGAACTACAGAAAGCCATCATAAAATTCATCTGGAACCAAAAGAGACCAAGAATATCAAAAACAATTCTGGGCCATAGGGGCCAGGCAGGAGGCATCACAAGCCTTGACCTGAAATTATACTGTAGAGCTACTGTGATAAAATCAGCCTGGCACTGGCAAAAAGACAGACCTGAAGATCAATGGAACAGGTTAGAAGATGCAGAAACAACTCCAAATGCACTCAAATACCTCATCTTTGACAAAGGAGCCAAACAACCTCACTGGAAGAAAGATAGCCTCTTTAATAAATGGTGCTGGAAAAACTGACTTGCCCCATGCTGAAAACTAAAACTAGATACATGTCTCTCACCATGTACAAAACTAAAATTGAAGTGGATCAGAGATCTAAACATTAAAGCAGAAACACTAAATCTGCTGGAAGAATTCTTGAAGACATAGGTGTAGGCAAGAACTTTATGAACAAAACTCAGACTGCACGGGAAATAATACAAAGAATCAGTGCTTGGGATCACATCCTACTAAAAAACTTTTGCACAGCAAAAGAAATCACCAAGAGAGTGGGGAAAAAACCCACAGAGTGGGAAAAAATTTTTGCCAGCTGTTCCTCAGACAGAAGGCTAACATTGAGAATATATAAAGGACTCAAAAATCAGACCCCCCAAATTTAAAGACCCAATCAAAAAATGGGCATCTGAAATGAATAGACACCTCTCAGACAAAGAAATACAAATGGCAAATATATGAAAAAGTGTTCAACGTCACTGATCATTTGAGAGATGCAAATTAAAACAATGCTAAGATTCCATCTCAGTCCAGAAAGAATGGCTGTTATCAAGAAATCAAACAATAACAAATTCTGGCAGGCTCTGGGGAAGAAAGGATCCCTCCTCCACTGTTGCTGGGAGTGTAGACTGGTGCAACCATTGTGGAAATCAGTGTGGAGATTCCTCAAAATCTATAACTAGAGATTCCATTTAACCCAGCTATTCCTGTGCTTGGTGTCTTCCCAGAAGAATTAAAAGCATCATACCACAGCGATATATGCACAACCATGTTTATAGCAACACAATTTGTAATAGCTAAGTCTTGGAAACAACCCAAATGAGCAGCATCTACTGAACAGTTAAAAAAGATGTCTTTTTTTCATACAATGGAGTACTACTCTGCCATAAAAAGGATAAACTTGAAACATTTATAGGTAAATGGATAGACCTCAAGAACATACTCTTAAGTGAAATAAATCAGACATGCATGAGTACATATTGAATTGTTTCTCTAATATGAGAAACCATAAGTGTAAATAAGGACAAAAAGGTATAATTAGATATTGTGAAAAAGAAAGACAATGTTCAAATGGGAATAGAACTAGAGAGGAAAGAGGGGGAAAGGAAGGAAAGGAAGGAGAAAAGAAAAAGGAAAAATGGAAATAAAGCTATTGTAAATGGGGAGGGGGGAGTGGGAGGGAGGGGTGGGGACAGAGGGGAAACCAAGATATATCATGTACAGGTGCAAACTAACTATGATGAATGTGATCATTTTGTCTATATACATTGTACCAATACATGTTCTTGGTTTAAAAAAAAAAAAAAGAAAAGAAAGAAAATTGAGGCAGTGGGTTCCTACTGATGACCAAACGAGCCTATTCACATATTTAACTTGTGGTTTTCAAGTCCCCAGGCACACACTGCATAAGATTCAACTAAGCCATTTATTATGAAACATGACTCATCTATCTTCCAAGAAGGAAAACAGTTTTTGACTGGATCTCTTGAAACCAATTTAAATGGTTTAATATAATCCCTAAGGCATAAGTCCCTTGAAGAGTAATAAAAAGTCTTTTTTCTTAACGCAAGAAGGACAATTCTTCACATCCAAAGTATAGATTCATATTGTATTCCCTTTTTTCTCACACTTCCATAGTAAAAAGTGGCCAATAATCAATTTCACTTTGCTGCACAGACAAGTCATATTTCTTATTCTAAAAACACCCTTAGTTTGAAGATTTTTTCCCACCCAGGAATTCCATCTATTTGTTCTGGGAAGTGTGGAGAGGAGAGAAAATAAAATAGAACTGGGGTTCACTCAGGACTTTCTCCTCCAGGCCAAGTCTCAATCTAAACCCTCATAAACAGAGGTGGTGAAATAATCGACCTAAAATGTTTTAGAAATGAATAGATATATCAGCCTTCACTGTGGGGATCAGAGTATAACTTAATGACACCGAACCTGTGGGAAAGACCAAAACTGTGCCTTCAGATCGGGGCAGTCACTGCAAACTGAGAGACCGAACACTCTTAAAACCAGACTTCAAACAAACAGAATTCACGACAGCATCAGGTAGGTGGGTGTCCGAAGGGATGCGGAGACACACAGACTGAAGAGTTCCGAAGGCCTGAACTGAGTCGGTAACGGGACAAGGTGGGAGGGAGCACAGCGATTGTTCGCCATCAGCCAGCAAGTGCTCAAAGCAAGAGAAGGAAATCTGCTCTGCTCTTAAACCCTATCTCCCTTCTTTGCATTTCACCATTCTATTAAAAAAAAAAATCCCTCTCTACTTACCTGATCCCACAGAGTTTCAGCGATGGTTACTTGTCTTTCCTGTTGAAATAAGAGAGAAATCTTGATGATGTTACCCTACCTCTCCCAGAATCTGATCTGACACATTATGGAAATGCTGAAACAAAAGACACACGTTGGAATTGAGACAAACACTCAAAGTCTCTTTCAGCCCTACTCTGAGTCATTTTCAGCCCATGTCTCCTGCTTATCTCTTCATCTAGCTCGAACAGCAAGGTATAAACAGAACTATATTATTGCCTGTCTTATCAATATTCAGAGAGCCTTCCTGGCCCTGGGGTCATCTGGTATAGAACTGGCCTTGGAATTGTAGCTGGTCTTGGTAATCAGTGACCTACCAGCTAGTCAACACCCCTAACCACACACAAAGCCCAAGCCCTCTAAGCTTTTCTGTCTCCTGGCTGCGCCTTATCTCCTCTATTCCCAGGAACCAGGATCCCCAAAGGAATGAGTGTATTTGGATGTCTTACTCACCTGCGGTATCATTGCCTCTTCTTCAGATGTGCTGGAAAAAAGGACGATAGAAATATCTTGAGGAGCAGATAGCCAAACACTTACCCCAACTCCATCCTACAACTCTTGACAAGAATTTTTGAGGTTTCTGTACTAAAATATCAGGAAGAATAGCCAGGATCCCACCTCTCATATTCCCTCTGGGACCTGTAGCCTTATTTTCCTAGTGTCTTGACTATTATGATAGAACTTTGGGAATTCAAAAGCATAAAGAAATGGGAGGAAAGCAATGGTCACTGTCATTAAACCTTACCATTCTCTTGGTTGTCTAATTGCATCCACTTTTCACTCTGTCTAGCCTATTAAACTGCCCTGGTCCCTGTTGAGGAGATACAGTATATCCAATTGCTTCCTTTTTTTGTTCCCCCAAAGTATTCTCAAATTTCCTTCATGACCTCTGATGGGATGGGAATGGAATTCTCAGGAAGAAGTTGAAAGATTTTGCTTATTCTGGTTAGCACAACTGAAGCCTTTGTTTCCAAGTACTACTAGAATCAGTTCCAAAGTCACCAGGGAGACAGAATAGTTGTACACAGATTAGGTAGAAAACTAGCAGGAAGGAGAGGAGTGAAAATGGGTCATATGGGGACCTCTGTGTTTCTGTGTGTGTATGTCTGTGTGCGTGGGGGGTGACAGAAAGGAGGGGAACAGATCCATGCTAGTGGATCCTGAATTGCCTGGCCAGGGGCAGAGGTGGCAGGCCAAAGGAAGCCAAGGGATTGGGAACAAACTGAATG